>PVKN010007680.1:0-26240 GCA_004027915.1 Capromys pilorides | reverse complement strand
CAGGCGCTTTAGACCACTGAACCATCTCGCCGGCCCCCTTTTTTAAAAATTTTATTTATTTATTTATTTATTTTTAAATTTTTTTTATTTATTTATTTGTTTGCTTGTTGTGTTTGTTTGTTTCTTCATTTATTCATTTTGTGGCTGGCTCAGCCTGCCCCAGTGGTGGCGCTGGCGCAGCATGTGGTGCCGGGGATCGAACTGCAGTCCCTGCAGTCGCCCGAGCCCTCCTAAGCAGGCGCTTTAGACCACTGAACCATCTCGCCGGCCCCAAAAAAAAAGATTTATGGTAAGAGATTATTGGTTTTACTGTTACATCTGTGAAGCTATAGTGGTTTTTTTTTTCTTGTTTGTTTTTGTTTTTTTTGCGGGACCAGGGTTTGAACTCATGAACTTGCACTTGCCAGGCAGGCATTTGTGCCACGGAGCTATCTCCCTGGCCCCTGTGAAGCTATAGAGAATCACTTCCTGTATACCTTTCTCCTGGAGCAGCAGATTTCCCGAGTGCTTTATGCAAATGCATGACATACACTGAACTGGGAGCGGCTCTTTGCAGGTATCTTATTGCCCTTTCTTGGAAGCCTAAGGCATCTCAGACTCAATGTCCAAACCACTCCTGGGGCTTTGGATTTTTGTGTCAGGCTCTCACCTTGTAGTTCAGACTGGCTTTGAATTTATCATGTAGCCCAGGCTGGCCTTGAACTCATGGCATTTGTCCTGCCTCAAGTCTCCTATGTGCTGAGATTACCAATGGGCTTTTCCCTTCTTACCAACCTAGTTTCTTCTCCAGTCATGACTTTGCTGATACCTTGATCTTAGTTTTTGTTTGTTTGTTTTGGTTTTTTTTTGGGGGGGGGGGGCGGAATAGGGGAGAAGGGTTTACAGGGTGTTCAGGGTCTCACTACTAGATTGGACTCATAGTAATCCACCTTTTTACAGCCTCCCAAGAGCTGGGATTACAGGTGCATTCGACCATGCCCAGTCTCAATGGGGGGTGGGACCTGCACAGCAGGCCCTGGGATCAAACCCCAGGTCCCAGCACCTGCTTGCAGGCACTTAAATCCACTGAGCTATTTGGCCAGCCTTTATTCCCCTGAATACAAATCTTTCTATACACATTGCTCCCTCTCTAGATGACTCAGTCATAGTCTAATGTACCTGTCACTTCAGTGTAGGTTCATTGCTAGGCTTTGTTTTTTTTTTTTTTTTTTTTGAGACAGTGTCTCAGGCTGGCTGTGTAGTACAGACTGGCCTGGAACCCATAGTGATCCTCCTGCCTCAACCTCATGGCTGGTCTTTCTGAATGAAGCGCTGTGCGAATCTCTGTAGCACCTTTATTTTTCCTCAGCATTTTGTCCTCCCTGTCTACCCAGAATTGTACTAACCAAAAATGTGGGAGATTGAGTAGGATAAGCTTACACCCCAGTAGTTATCTTAACAAATGACAAGCAAAGGATTGGGGATATAGCTCAATGGCATAAACACCTGCCTGGCAAGCACAAGGTTCTGAGTTCAGTCCCTAGTACTGCAAAAACAAGGAAAAGAATTAAAAGATGAAGTGAGTGGGGCTGGGGAGATAGCTCCATGGTACAAGTGCCTGCCTGGCAAGTGCAAGGTCGTGAGTTTGAACCCCGGTCCTGAAAAAAAAAAAAGATGAAGTGAGACATTGGCATGTCAACAGAACGATGTGATACTCAGGAGTAATTTGGATCCCAAATTAAAATGAGTTTTTAGGGGCCGGTGAGATGGCTCAGTGGTGGTCTAAAGTGCCTGCTTAGGCAAGCTTAGGCAGCCACAGGGACTGCGGTTCGATCCCTGGCACCACGTGCTGTGCTAGCCCCACCTCCAGGGCAGGCTGAACCAGCCAGAACACAAATAAATAAATGAGGCTTAAAAAAGTATAATAAACTAATGAAAAAAATAAATGAGTTTTTATAAAGCTGTTTCAAAAAGTTAAGGAATTAGTGCTAACATTTCAAGATGTAATCATCTTACTGTATTATGATTTCTTTGGAAATCTGTGTTCGAAGCCAGAATAATACATCTGGGGTTTATTTTAAAGAAGTCCAGTGGATGGACCGGGAGATAGCTCAGCGGCCCCTGGCAAGTGCAAGGTCCTGAGTACGATCCTCGGTTCCACAAAAAATAAGAAAAGAAGTCCAGTGGAAATGGAGCAGAGTACTCAGGTTTGACCATATGTTTATGGCGGAAGCTGGTTTGTGGGAGTACATTATCCTCCCTTCCACTGTCCTGTCATCATCTGTAGGGTGGGCAGGAACAAGAGAGGATGGAGCAAGTACAGCCTGGGTTCTCTGCCTCCAGAGCTTCTGCTGTAACTGTAGAAGCTTGCTGTACCTTGTCATAAGTGACAGCCCAGATGAAGGGCACTTTGCCCTCTTGCTGGGTATTTGAGGTACTTCATGTTTGTGATGTCATATATCTTCCAAGTGCAGTAGGGAGTGGTGCTTTTTTAAGACTTAAAAAAGTGGATTTTGTGGTACTGGGGATGAAGTTGGGGCATTCTTGTTACTAAACTACATCCCTTTCTCTTTTAATCTTCACTTTGAGACGGAGTGTAAGTTGCCCAGGCACGTCTCAGATTTGCAGTGCTCCTGCCTCAGCCTCCTGGATACATGGAATTTATAGACAGGAACCACCATTCCCAGGCCACAGAGGTTTTGTTCTGGTTTGGTTTCTTGACAGGATCTTACTGTGTAGTTGGGGTTTTGGCTTTGACCTCTTACCTGAGGTCAGCCCAGGCTGACCGCAAATTTAGGGTGATCCTCCTGCTGCAGCCTACTGAGTGCTGCGACTGTAGGCATGGTCCATCATGCCCAGCTGCCAGAGAGTTCTTAAAGGTAGTGTTGCAAGCAGTTTGGGGTGTGGTGTGCATGCACACAGCACACTGACCATTGGATTCTTTGCCACCCTTTTTAAGGTAACATGTTCCTTCAGGTAGTAGGGTACTATTTACTGGGTGGTGCATGTGTTACCTTTAGTCACACACTCGGGCCCTTGGGTAAGTGAATGATGGCGGCCTGGTGCAGTGTGCTTGGGTGTTTCCCCTTTTGTCTGCTGGGCACATTGCCGCCATCTTCCAGTAAGCTCAGTTGTCTCCTGGCCTCAGCTCCCCATTTCCACCACAGCACACACTATGTAGTACCCATGATACTAGCACTGTGTGAAGCCATTGCATACATTGCCCACTGTGGCTGTGACACTTTTCCGTCTGCAGGAGTATGTGAGAGATCATTACCCAGATCTTCCCACTTAGAATCTGTGGTGTGTCCATCTTTGTGAGCTCACCTGAGGTGACTCAGGATTTCTTTTTTTTTATTTTATTTTATTTTATTTATTTATTTGTTTGCTTGTTGTGTTTGTTTATTTCTTTATTTTATTTATTTTGTGGCTGGCTCAGCCTGCCCTGGTGGTGGGGGCTGGCGCAGCATGTGGTGCCGGGGATCGAACCGCAGTCCCTGCAGTTGCCTGAGCTTTCCCAAGCAGGTGCTCTAGACCACTGAACCATCTCACCGGCCCGACTCAGGATTTCTTTATTTACCTTGGTTCACGCCTTCATTAGCCTGTAAGCTCCCTGAGGGTAGAGATCTTTTTTCATTACTGCCAAATCTCCAGTGCCTGCAGCAGCACAAGGTACACACAGTGGATGCTTTAATACCTGTTGGGTGAGTGAGAGCAAGCCAGTTCAGTTTGAGAGACTTGAGCACAAAAAAGTGCAACACAAAAGAACTTGATATAGCAAGGAAGTTGGGGCCCTAGGAGACACCGTACACGCTGAGATGTAGTTGTCTTGAAAGTTTCTGTCAGTTGCCAAGTAGTTATTCCCTTAAATTTGGCCTTGGACTGGTTGTTTTTTTAAGAAATGACTTAAAAGTCACTGGTGATCTGAACTGACTGGGCTGAAGCAGAAGATCTCAGGTTTGAGCCCAGAGTGGGCAACATTAGGTAGATCCTGCCTGTCCCCACCCTCTTTTAATTTTCCTTAGCACTGGGTATTGAACCTCCCTCTTTCCACTGAACTGTATTCCTGACCCCCTTTTTAACTTTATTTTGAGGCAGGGTCCCACTTGCTTTGCCCAGTCTGCTGCTTGCCTGTCTTAGCCTCCCAGAGCATTCCACCATGACCAGCTAGGAATATTCTTTCTTGGTAGTTCTGGGATTTGAGGCCAGAGTCTCACGCATCCAGGCAATTCTGGTTTATGCATCCAGATCTAAAAATTGTTTTATTTTGCTAAGTATGCAGTTGTAATGTAACTCCAGCACTCGGGTTGCTTGCTTTCCGGGTACCCTGGGCTGTAGTTGCCATCTACATCCGTTGGGTGGCAATGCCACCCTGCCTGAGGGATGGGGAGAGTGAGCCCAGCCACCCACATAAGGCTATCTCTAGGAAGGACCTGCTGGGCTTGCGTATTTGTTGCTCGTATCACCTTGCACTTGGGAGGGGTGGGACTCAGCGTTCATAGGACTAAAAAGACATTCAGGCTGATGTTCAGGCCTATCACATCCTTTTAGCTTGAAGTTAGCCTCATTCCATTAGCCTGATCATTCCCATAGGGTGCTGCTTCAGGGAAGCCAGAGAGATGTGCCTGGAGTGGTCAGGTCACTGGCTGTTTTCCTCTACTAGAGGCCACCTCCACCTTTGTCTCCCTCTCCACGGCCTCTGCCCATCTGTCTGTACCTGTCTGGATATCTCTGGTTACAGAAACCGTATGGAATGTCTTCTTTCTGCACAGGGGACCCGCACAATGATCCCAATGCTCAAGGTGATGCCTTCAAGACTCTCTTTGTGGCCAGAGTGGTGAGTCACCAGCTCCCAGGCCTAGAACCCCCACCCCCACCCTGCACCCACTCAGGGCGTCGGTCTCAGGACAGTAGGCTTTTCTGGGGGCTGCTCAGAAGCTTTAGGACAGCTTCCTTTCACTTTGAAACTGTCTCTTTGTAGAACTATGACACAACAGAATCCAAGCTTCGGAGAGAGTTTGAAGTGTATGGACCCATCAAAAGAGTAAGTGGATCAAGATAAGAGTATTAGAGCTGGGGAGTGCATGGGGGGCAGACCTCTGAGAGGGGAGAATCTTGGACTCTTAACCCTGAGGGTAGCACCTCCATTGCAGGGTCTGTTTTTTAAATTTTTATTCTTATTTATTTATTTGTTTGCTTGTTGTGTTTGTTTGTTTATTTATTTATTTTGTGGCTGGCCCAGCCTGCCCTGGTGCCGGGGATCGAACCGCAGTCCCTGCAGTTGCCTGAGCCTTCCTAAGCAGGCGCTTTAGACCACTGAACCATCTCGCCTGCCCAAATTTTTATTCTTTTTTAAAAATATTTATTTATTTTGTGGAACTGGGGACCGAACTCACAACCTTGCACTTGCCACACAGGCACTTGTGCCACAGAGCTATCTCCCAGCCCCATATTTTTTTAATCAATTAATCTTTTAAAATTTTGGGAGAGTCTCACTGTGCAGTTCAGGCTGGCCTGGAACTTGTGGTAATCCTACCCCAGCTTCCCAAGTTCTGGGATTGTAAGTGTACACCACCACACTCAGCTGTCATGGGGTTTGTCTATCAACACAACCTGAATAGTAGAAGGGAAGTAGTGAATGACTCTTTTTTTTTTTTTTTTTTTTAATTTATTTGTTTTGCTTGTTGTGTTTGTTTGTTTATTCATTTTGTGGCTGGCTCAGCCTGCCCTGGTGGTGGCGCTGGCGCAGCATGTGGGATCAAACTGCAGTCCCCGCAGTTGCTTGAGCCCTCCTAAGCAGGCGCTTTAGACCACTGAACCATCTCGCCGGCCCCGTTAATGACTCTTAGATGACAGAAAGAGAAAGGTATTGAGAAACTGTACTCTTGGATCTTTGTGAGTGTTTTTTTATTATTATTATTATTGCCGGCTCAGCCTGCTTTAGGGGTGGAACTGGCACAACATGTGGTGCTGGGGATCGAACCGCGGTCCCTGAGGTTGCCTAAGCTTGCCTAAGCTTGCCTAAGCAGGCGCTTTAGACCCCTGAGCCATCTTGCAGGCTTATGTAAGTGTGCTTTTGTTGATATGCAGGCATGCAAATTGGTTTCCATATTATCTGGCTGTTAACTGCTAGAAAGCAGAGTTAAGTTATGACAGAATTGGTTTTTAGGGTTAGAAATGTTTGCTTGTTTTTTCGTTTTGTTTTTTTTACTTAAAATTTTTGCTGCTTCTTGTTACTTGTTGTTTTTGAGACAGGGTCTTGCTGTGCAGTTCCGACTGGCATTGAGCTTACTTCGTAGTGCAATTACTGGTATTTTTGAGACAGGATGTTGTTATGTAGTTTAGGCTGGCTTCACACTCACTGTGTAGCCCAGGCTGTCCTGGAACTCTCAGTAATCTTCCTGTCTCAGCCTCTGATGCTGAGGTTACAGGTGTGCACCATCACACTAGGCTTGCTGGTTCCTGTTCTATAGCAAAGCTTTGTGTGTCTGATATTTACTTCTTCCTTTAGTTGAAGTCACTTAGGAGCTCTGAACCTTGTTCCCTTCTTGGGGAAGGTGGACACCCTCTGTGGGCTGCATGAACTGTTGAGCCTGGTGCTGGATGTGAATGGGCTGTGCTGGCGCTTTCCTGGCTCTGGCTGTCGTAGGACAGGGCGTTTGAGGTTTTAGGTCTCTGACTTGTTTTCTCTGATCCTGTTTCTGCTCAGTTTGGAATCTCAGTTGAATTATGTAGGCTATAGGGTTGTATCACTCAAGTCTAGGGACAAGGTGAGCTCAGGACAGACATCAAGTGGTATTGATGTGGATGGACAAGTAGCAGTCCTTTGGGGACCAACTTGGATTCTATTGTTTTTCAGGTTCATCCTCACCCTGTCCCAAGAATTCTGTCTAGACCGTTGTTCTTTTTCTTGTTATTATTATGTGTTTTAGTATAGGGACCACAGGGTCTCACTACATAGGTCAGACTCGTAGTGATTCTCCTGTTTTCAGCCTCCCAAGCACTGGGATTACAGGTGTGCACCGCATGCCCAGTGTCAGTTGCTGTCTCAGCGTGCCCTGGGGATGGGACTGGCTGGTGCACTGGGGACGGAACCCTGGTCCCCGAGCCTAAGCAGGCGCTTTAGCCCGATGAGCTGTTTGGCTGACTCTTAGACCGTTGTTCTCCATGTTGATCATCCTCCACATGGTCCCAGAGGGTTCTAACGCCCAGAGGATCCCATCACCTCTGCTCATGGACTTCCATGGCCCTTTAGCACATAAAGACAAAGGTCCAGAGTCTCCATCTGGGCCCCAATAGGTCCGTGGCCTCACAGCACTGCTGGTACGGCTTGTGTGCCATCATCTGATGCCCTTCCTGTGCTGGTGTCCCTGCAGTACGACCCCTCCTACAGTGCCCTGCGCTCCCTGGCTTCCTGCCTTGCACACATAGGGAATGTTTGCAGCACGCTTTCTTTTTCTGGAGCTCCCTGCCCATTTTTTTCAGAGCTCCTCCCTAATTCCAAGTGGCTTCTCCCTTTTGTGTGTGTGTGTGTGTGTGTGTGTGTGCGCGCGCGCGCGCGTCGCACTGAATGTCCTTAGTTCCTCAGTCCATGTTCAACCTTCCAGTGGGGACATTTGGTGGCTCTAGTGTCTGCTTACCTTTGTAGCCTCATCTCCTCAAAAGCCTCACTATCTGAACCCTGTCCTTACTGTAGTTCCCCCTGTGGCCTGTTCTTTGGAGCGACTACTGTGTGTTGCACACGGCAAGCTGATGCCTCATTCTTTGCTATTGGTTTATTTAGTTCCTAGCTTAAGTGTTCTTTTCTCTAGGCATCCCCTCTGTGGTCCTCTCGTTGAGTCCTTTGGTTTCATCATTAGAGGTAGAGCGAGAGTCCCTGGGAGCAGGTCTGGAGGCCCGGCACACGGGTGATGTGCTTACCTGGCCTCTCCCTACAGATACACATGGTGTACAGCAAGCGCTCAGGAAAGCCCCGCGGCTATGCCTTCATCGAGTATGAGCACGAGCGGGACATGCACTGTGAGTACCTCTGGCCCCTGCCCTTCCACTGCCCTCACTTCTCTGCTGCCCCACCCTTACCCATCGTCTGTCCCCCTCCCTGCCACACCTGACATTAGCAATGTCTCTTCTCCTCCCTCCGTTTCTGATATATCTTTTTTTTGTTTTTTTTATATATACGTGTTTTTTAAAAACAAAAACCAAATCCCCCACAACGTGTGTATGTGTGTGTGTGAGCCCGGGGAGGTAAGTGCCACACGTTGAACCTCAGGGGCCAGGAGGGCACTGGGTAGGGGCTGGGGCCAGCTGGAGGTGGAAGGAGGGGTCGGATTTTCGGGGAGTCACTCCCCATTATTCCCCCACCTGGGCTGGGGGCAGCCAGACTACATGAAGACTGGCATTTGACTTGCATTTGCTTCTGCCCCAGTAGAGCTGGGGCTGTGCCACCCTGACCCTTCACCTCCCCACCCCAGCCCCCACCTCGTTCCCTAAGGCTGTGGGGCAGCAGGCCCAGCGGGCGTGTTTGGTGCCTGCCCCACGGCTCCAGAGCCCCCTTGAGGCTGTGCAGCGCCCACAGGGGCAGGGATGGGTGGGTGGGGGTGGGCAGGGCTGCGGCGTGTCCAGGGGCCGCAGTATTAATTGACTGTTCTTATTGTCACTGCAGCCACCACGCAGCTGGCTTGCAGCTGATGCTTACGCTCCCCTTACAACACCTCAGTGTATGGTTGGTATAAGGGTTTGTATCATGGGTAAGATCACTCAGCACCGCACACCAGCCCAGCTTAGCCAGGCAGCTCAGGAGCAGCGAGGCGTCCCTCTTCCCACCCTGGTCGCCCCTCAGCCTCCCCGCACCCGCAGCCCTTTCCTTAATTGGGTGCCCGTTGCCCTTCCTGCCCGATCCACACACTCCAGTAGTCTGGCTGATCCCACAAGGGGTAGGGTGGACCTCGCCAGGAATGGCAGCCGCCTCTCCAGACGGACTCCACTCAGCCCTGCTTTCCCAGCTTCCTGACATGAGTGGCGAGGTGCAGGGGTACAGAGGGTGGGGTGCGAGGGCTAGGGTTCCATATGGAACCCTTCAGCTCCTCAGGCCCTGTCCCCCATTGCTCCTGTAGGGCCATTATCATGGTGGCCCTGGAGAATCTGGCTAGTTTTTAGGTGCTACACCCTCTTCTGTCTTCCTTATTATGATTGAGGGCTCTCGGGGCACTGTCTCCAGGAGCTCCCCAGAGTGCATGGAACTGGGGCTTGGGCCATGGGAGGGACAAAGAAACAGGCTGCCAATGATGAAGGTGTACTAGGTTTTTATTAAGAACCTGCCACTGTCTGGAGATGAAAGAGAGGGAAAGAAAG
This sequence comes from Capromys pilorides, assembly GCA_004027915.1. Lineage (NCBI taxonomy): Eukaryota > Metazoa > Chordata > Mammalia > Rodentia > Capromyidae > Capromys > Capromys pilorides. The sequence continues at coordinate 16,910 of PVKN010007680.1, read as the reverse complement.
AGAGAGAGGCCTAGATGGACACACTGACACAATTTTCTCTGTTGTTCTTCCTGGGTTGGGCCTTTCCTGGGTTTGGGACACTGAATTGAACAGAGTCCTTCGTTTGGCTGGACCCTGGTCCTTCCACTTTTTCCCCATTGCCCTTCTCTGGGTTCAGGGGCCAAGTGGCCCCTCCTTAGTACGGACAGCACTGCGCCTCCCAACCTCAGAGCGCATTCGTGTGCCAGCCTTGGGGCTGCAGTGTGGTGGGAGGTGGGAAAGCCATTCCCTGACCGAGAGGGGCAGGCCTGTGCCTAGTGAGTGTGAGTGTATCAGGAACTGGTGAAGGTGACAGGTGTTCTGAGGCCTTCCAGCCACCTTTGCAAATTCCACCGAGACAGGCCCCAGGCTTTCTGGGCCCTAATGCGATGTCACTCTTGCCTCTGAGGGTTTCTGAGGGGTCCACCGCTTCCTCCTCAGCCTGTCTCCAGGTGGTATAGGAGATGTAGCTCCTCTATTGGGGTGCCCAGGACCCCAAGGTTCCCCTCCCTGTAGCTTTAGCTGACCCTATGGTGGTAGGGGTGGGGTCTGTGCACCTACTCAGGTAAGCTTGGGGGCTCCAGGTAAGCGTCCCGTGTCCCCCTCCCCCACCCGGGGAAGCCCGCCTCCTCGCCAGGCCCCCAGGAGTTGCCGAGCCCCCCCCATCCCGCTCGGTTTGGACACCCGCAAGGCTGGCATCGGTAAATGGCACCTTTTTCTCTTCCTCTGGTTGTATTTGGGGGGGAGTGGGTGGGGTGGGGCAGGGTATTGTGGTTGGTTGAGGACAGTCCATTAGGCCAGAGCTGGGAGGGGGTCAGGATGTTTTGGCCTTCCCAATAGCCCCCCAGGATTGTAGGCTGGCCGTTGGGCCTACCCTGTGCTGTGTCCTTCCCCAGAGCAGTGATGGGCCTCTCCCTGGCCCCTCCTCTGCTTCTCCCCATTCCCTGGTGAGTGCAGGCCAGGGCTGCGTGGCACATTGAGCTGGGCTGTGGAGGGGAGAGATGTGCAGGGTGAGTGGCAGCAGGGTCAGTGGTCTCAGGTAAGGCAGGGATTTTCTGTAGCACCGCACGTCTCCCCAGCCTTCCTTCACTTGCCCTGCTCAGGGGCCCTTCCAGGCCCCTTGGGAGCACATAACCCACCTTTCTGCTCCCTGCCATTTCTTGGAGATTTCTCCCAATTCCCTCTGGTTTATTTTCTGTTCTGATGTCTGTTTACCCACTCAGTTTCCTCCCCCTAAAAACATACAAGAAAAGAAAAACTGGTGCTAACTGGGGTATGGAATGGCCCATTTGGGCCTCCTGTCCCAGCACAATGTTTTAGGGTGCATGCCTGGGGTTGTGGGGGAGCCCCCTCCCCCACAGCAGAGTCCAGTGTTAAGTTAACCTCCAGTTTCTTTGCAGCTACTTTGGCCCCCTAGCAGGAAGGGGCTGCTCCATCTGGTGGGAGAGAGAGGCACACCTGGGGGTGTGGTGGACCTTGGTGGGCATCACCCTCAGCTGCAATGAGGGTGCTGAGAAGGAAGCAGGCCCTGAGATGGAGCAGGCCCTTCTCTGGGTCGGGAGAGGGTCGGTCTGGCTGTCAGGTGCCTGGCTGTCTGGTGGGGGTGCGTGTGCAAGTGTGAGTGCTTGGGCCATGATAGTGGTCAGTGGGTGGGGATGCTGCAGATGGGGCTCCGTCTTGACTAGAGGACCTTGTGGGGACTCTTTCCCCCACCCCCTCCCCACATCTGTTGCAGCCGCTTACAAACACGCAGATGGCAAGAAGATTGATGGCAGGAGAGTCCTCGTGGATGTGGAGAGGGGCCGGACCGTGAAGGGCTGGAGGCCCCGGCGGCTGGGTGAGCAGCTGTGTGTGCTCAGGGCCTGGGTCCTGCACCCCGTGGCCTTGCTTTCTCTCTCTCTCACACCCTTGCTGCCTGTCTGCTCTTCATACCTCCCGTGTTTTTAGCTCATTTTCTCAACTGCCTGGTGTCCTCTGGGTGATTGACCTGGGGTGAATACTGGCCTGTCTTGCATGCCTGCCTGCTGGACATTGCCCCAGTTCTACCCTCTTTCCTCATTTGGGACAGTGGTGGGGGATCGTGGACTCACTGCATCTGGTGCGCAGATTGGTCAGTGGATTTGGTGGGACTTGTAGGTGGCACCTGCTTGTCTGCTTGTCCTTTGCTCTTGCTCTAACTTCACTTGTTCACCCATTCGTTGGCTCAGCAAGCACCCACAGGGTCACCAGCTGTGTGCTAGGCTTCTAGTCTAGAGCAAGACATTGGTAGCCTCTGCCATTCATCATCTCAGTCAGGGTCAGTTTGGTGGCAGGTCTCAGAAACATGAGCTGAGTGTGGTGTTGAAGCCAAGCATGGTGGTGCAGGTGTGTAATCCCAGCACTCAGAAGGCCAGGGCAAGGGGACCCTAAGTCCACAGCCAGCCTGGACTATGTGGCGAGACCTTGTCTCAGAAGACACAGAAGAAAGAAGAGCTGGACGCGCTGGTCTGTTTCATGGCTATAATCCCAGCACCATGGGAGGCCGAAGCTGGAGGATTGCCCAGGCACTTAAGAGACTTAGTGAGACCCTGCCTCAAAAACAAGTGGAAGAGGGGCTGGGAAGATAGCTCAGTAGAGTAAGTACTTGCCTGGCAAGTGCAAGGACCTGAATTCAATCCCTGGTTCTGTAATTTAAAAAAAAAAAAAATGGAAGGGCCAGAGAGAGTGTGAAGGCCCCTGGGTTCAGTCTGAGTGCCTGCTTATAGGCATGTGCCGTGCCTTGCTGGCTTATGCCTCATGTGGAACTTGACAGAAGAGAGCTTACTGTGAAGCCAGACAGGTTGGTCCCAGCCTCCCTCCTTGCTTGCCAGGTTGCCAGGGCAAATGATAGAATATTTTTCCTGGCGGGAGAGGGAGAGAATACTTTCCCTAGGAAAGGAGGTGGCATCTGTCCCCCAGGGGGTTATCCACTTGACAAACCTCTGTAGGCCAGGTGCCTTCCTTGTGCTGGGGCTAGGGACAACACTAGGCACTAGCTTTGCAGTCTGCCAACATGCAGTTGGTCAGCACTTCACAGAGCTTTGAAACTCATCAGATGTGTCAATGCCAAGGAGAGGGTGCCAAGGAGAGGGGCTGCTGGTTGGTCAGGAGGGCTTCTGAGGAGGTGGCACCGAGCTGATGGCTGACTTCAAGGGCCGTGGAGTTAAGACAGCTGGAAGTAAAGGTCATGGCCTTGGTGGAAAGGATGTAATGGCTGTGTAGGCTTTTCTGCCCCTTTTGTGAGGCAGTGGGAGTTGAGTCAGGAAGTATTGCAGACTGAAGTAGTCCCATTTTCACCTTGGAGCTCCGGTGTCAGGATGAGCAGAGGGGGTGCAAGAGGCTGTGTAGTAGCCATAGACAAGGCCACTTGCTCCCACGTGGCATCTAGTGAAGGCCATTTCAGGCCATAGGACATGGCAGTCCTGGACAAGAGTGCAGAGGTGGTGGTTTTCCTGCGCTCTGCTCTAAGGTCCTAGTCGTGCTCCAGCCATACTGATCCCGTGTTTGCTTGCCCTGCCTGTAGGAGGCGGCCTTGGTGGTACCAGAAGAGGTGGGGCTGATGTGAACATTCGGCATTCAGGCCGCGATGATACATCCCGCTATGATGAGAGGTAAGAATGGGCACTTAGTTTCCTGGGACCGGGCTGGCGACGGGGGGGAGCTGGGCTGCACACCACTGCCTTCCTCATCCAGGCCCGGCCCCTCCCCGCTTCCACACAGGGACCGGGACCGGGACCGCGAGCGGGAGCGTAGAGAGCGGAGCAGGGAGAGAGACAAGGAGCGAGAACGGCGACGCTCCCGCTCTCGTGACCGTCGGAGGCGCTCCCGGAGTCGTGACAAGGATGAGCGGCGTCGATCCAGGGAGCGGAGCAAGGACAAGGACCGAGACCGGAAGCGGCGAAGCAGTCGGAGCCGGGAACGGGCACGGCGGGAGCGGGAACGCAAGGAGGAGCTGCGTGGTGGTGGTGGTGGTGGCGGTGGTGGCGGTGGTGGTGGTGGCGGTGGCAGCGGCGGCGGAGGTGGCGGTGGTGGTGACATGGCTGAGCCATCTGAGCCTGGTGATGCACCTCCTGATGATGGGCCTCCAGGGGAGCTTGGGCCTGATGGGCCTGACGGTCCAGAAGAGAAGGGCCGGGATCGTGATCGGGAGCGACGTCGGAGCCACCGGAGTGAGCGGGAACGACGCCGGGATAGGGACCGTGACCGTGATCGAGAGCACAAGCGGGGAGAGCGGGGTGGTGAACGGGGCAGGGATGAGGCCCGAGGTGGAGGTGGGGGTGGCGGAGGCCAGGACAACGGGCTAGAAGGTCTGGGCAATGACAGCCGTGACATGTACATGGAGTCTGAGGGTGGCGACGGATACATGGCTCCTGAGAATGGGTATCTCATGGAGGCGGCGCCTGAGTGAAGAGGTCCTCCCAGCTGTTCTGTTTGGACATGTTTCCCACCATCCCTGTCATCCTCTCCCCATCGTACCTGGCCACCTCAGTTTGCCCTCCAAGGGTAAGAGTTTCTTTGTTCTGGCCTCTTGGATTTAAGAATAAAATTAATTTCCTGTTGATGGTAGGCACCTTTTTTTCCTTGCTGCTCCTAACATCTCAGGTCGGTGCTTGACTCAACTGGTTTGTGTTATCACGTGGTTTCTGGGTGCCCCTAGAGCTTGAGCTTCCTGGACTGAGGCTCCTCGACACACCAGTCGATTGATGGGGGGCAAGGAACCGTCTCCCTGTGCTCAGCCCACACCCAACCCCTAGACTCTTGGGACTTTCCTGAGTCTTGGGAACGGGAAGAGGGCACTGGGTTACTCAGCGGAAACAAAATGAATGTACAGAAGGGAAGCTGTTGTGTCTGAGGCAGGAGACAAGGAGTGTGGCTAGGGGGAGAGCAGGAAGTGGCTGGGAAGGCCTTGCTTCAGGCTGGGTTGTACTTAAGCTTCCCAACCAAGATTACTGAGTGGAAGAGGAACCATCCATCAGCAACTGAAGTTGTGGTCAGTACCTAGATAGCCTGAGGCCTGAGTGAACGCTTGGATGAGGTCGCCAAGGAGAAGAAGGCCTTGTCCTGGAGAGATCAAGGCTGCAACTCTCAGCAGAGGGAAGGGAAAGAATGTCAGAGTTTGGTGGCACTCGGGGTGCTTGGAGCTGAGGCAGGTACAGAAAGACCTTTTGGAGCAGTCTCAGTCTGCAGGGTGACTTGCCTGACAGCAGAGCCAGCCTGGCAGCTGAACCTGATGGCCACCCGTGAGACTGGCTGGTTTTTACTGGCCTTGGTATTGACCAGCACACCAAGAAACAGCCAGGCATTTGGTAAAAAACTTGAGACTCCAAGATTAATAAAAATCTTGGAAGAAATTATTTAGGGGAAAAAAACCCTAAAACAATACTAAGAGTGAATGTCAGCCCATTATAGACAAGTCTGTATAGGCCTGCCATACAAAGCTCAAACAAAACTTGTGGAGCGGGGCCGGCGAGATGGTTCAGTGGTCTAAAGCGCCTGCTTAGGAGGGCTCAGGCAACTGCAGGGACTGCAGTTCGATCCCCGGCACCACATGCTGTGCCAGCGCCACCACCAGGGCAGGCTGAGCCAGCCACAAAATGAATAAACACAACAAGCAAACAAATAAATAAATAATTTTTTTTAAAAAAAATCTTTTGGAGCAGCATGGAGGCCAGACACCGGTGGGTGTGATCCCTGTTAGAGGAGCGTGAACTTGGTTTGAGGCTTGCTCTGCAGGTTGCACTGGGGAAACTGTTCTCTGTACAGAGTTTGAGAGGTGGAACTGCTTGCATCCAGCCTGCTCTGGGCACTAGGCACTACAAGGCACAGCCCCCTACTCCTATGGCAGGATACAGCTTCACTTGGAGATGACAGTTGAACAGATTGCAGCCCCGCAGGGTCATTCCTAAGTGCAAGCTCCCATGGCATGCGGTGCTGATCAAGATGTGCACACTGCACATCAGTCAGGCAACAGCTGGAATCCACCAGACTCAAGCCCAGAACAAGACCATTGGGTTCTGTCAACCTGCCAAAAGGGCCCCCTCCCTACGTCACTGGAGGGAGACATTCAGAACCTACAGCTTTTGGTTCACAATGCTCAGCACCTACTCGAATGTTGCCAGTCATGCTAGAAACAGCTCTTAGATTCTTCTTAGATTCTCTTGCAGGAATCTAAGAAGTTTTAAAAAAAGTAATGCAGATTTTGGAGTTGAGAATGAAATAACTGGTATTTTCACAAAATAAGGGAAAATGGAGAATTTTATCTGGATTTTCAGTCAAGTGGAAATTCTAGAACTGGGAAATAAGGATTTACTAAGTGGATTTAGTAGCTGACTAGGCCCAAGGTGATCTGAAATCTTCCTCTTACTAGCTAAAAAGGGTAGGCAAAGTGCTGAAAATGAGACACAGTTGCTTTAGGAATTGACTGAACATGCTTCACTCCAAGAGAAACGTGTAGGGAATTCTCAAGGTGGCAGTTGCTACAAAGTGGCCCAGACAGAGGCAAGAGGACTGAAGTTTGTAGGGAGTTTCCAGATAAGATTCAATAAGATCTTTTCAGAGACTCGAAAAGAAACAATGTGGGAAAAGAAAATGCTGCTGCCTCTGCCGTTAGGGACTCTGAAGACCACTCTGGGAGAAGCTGCAGGAGGACTCAACCCTTAGGTAACTGACAAGCTAGCTTTGCCTCCCAGTGGTGGTGACTGGACTCGGAGGGAGGCCATTGGCTGAGAGCTGCCTGCTGGGAGCAAGCGGCTGGCAGAAGAGCCCTGCAGGTTACTGGCCCACAACAGTGCCTAGGAGATGTGGAAGGGGACAGAGAGCCACACTGCCACTTAGTTATGAATCAGGGCCAAAACTAAGTCAGAGGTTTATAGAAACCACAGAAAAAGCAAGAAACTTGAGAGGCAGTGTAATCTCAGAAAGTGATCACAGTAGAGTGGCAGTATTGTAGGCTGACATCCATGAGCAGTAGTGGGAAAACCAAAAGCTCCCAACTTCAGAATTCTTGCGGACATAGAAGAAAGGTGGTTCAAACACAAAGCAATGTGGAATATGTTAGCAGCAGCTGATCGAGAAATCGGGAAATACCATGTTAAATACAAAAGCAACAGACACAATCAGTAAATTTATTATTTTTTATTTCTTTTTTGGGTTGGCTAAGCCTGCCCTCAGGGTGAGTCTGGTAAGGCATGTGGAGCTGGGGATCAAACCATGGTCCCTGCCACCTGACTGGGTTTGCCCAAGCAGGAGCTTAAACAACTGAGCTAAATGGCAAGACTAATCTAATCTAATTTAATCTAATCTATCTACCAGGGATTGAACTCAGGACCTTGTGCCCCCAATTTTTTAAATTAATTTGTATTTTAGTATAGGGTCTCACTATACAGATCAGACTCACAGTGATCGTCCTGTTTTCAGCCTCCCAAGCGCTGGGATTACAGGTGTGCTCCACTATGCTCAGTTTCAATTGCAATCTCAGTGCACCCTGGGAGGTGGGGCCGGCCGACAAGCTAGGGATAGAAGCCCAGTCCCTGCACCTGTCTAAGCAGGTGCTTTAGTCTGCTAAACTATCTGGCTATCCCAGATTTATTTTTCTAATTAATTTTTTTTTTTTTTTTTTTGTACTGGGGTTTGATTCAAGAACTTTGCACTCACCAGGCAGGCATTTATGCCACTGAGCTATCTCCCCAGCCCAGCATTAATTTACACTTAGTAGCCTACAGGCCCCACCTCCAGGGTGCACTGAGAGTTGAGATTGGGCATGGAGGCACACCCCTGTAGTCCCAGCACTTGGCAGGTTGAGAGCAGGAGAATCACTATGAGTCCAACCTATGTGGTGATCTTGTAGACTGTACCAAATACATTAAAAAAAAAAATTTAGAGCCAGATGTGGTAGTACACGCCTATAATCCCAGCACTTGGGAGGCTGAGGCAGGAGGATCAGTGTGAGTTTGAGACCAGCCTAGACTACAAAAGTGAGCTCAAGGCCAGCCTGAACTGCATAGTGAGATCCTGTCTCAAAAAAGAAAAAAAAAAAAAAATATATATATATATATATATATATATATATATATATTTAGTAATTTTTTTTTTTTTTTAGGCAAGGGTCTACAAGGAGTTAAAGGTCTCACTAGTATACTGGACTTGTAGTGATCCACCTGTCTACAGCCTCCCAAGAACCGGGATTACAGGTGCGTGCCCCCACGCCCTGTCTCAAGTGCCCTCTCAGGCGCCCTGGGACTGAGGCTGAGGCCAAGCCAGGGCCAGCACTGGGCTGGTGGCAGACCCGGGATATTGCCCTGGCTGACTATGCCTGCTTGCAGGCGCTTTACTGCACTGAGCTATTTGGCCAGCTCTTCCTAACTTAAAATTTACAAACTTCCTGCATCAGCCTCTGTTTTAGTAAAATGTGAGATATCACATCCACCTCTTGAAGGAGGTAGATTTAAGGGTACAAGAGCTGGTGGGTTTTTTGTTATTAGCCCTTATTTGTTATTTTCTAGTTCTGTAAATACATGACCTTACAAGGCCCAGCTACTTGTGAGGCTGAAGCAAGATTGTACTGCAAGGCCAACCTGATGAACCGAATTTAATCCCAAGTACTGTACCACACACACCATGAAAAATGAGCTGGCCAGACAAGCCAGCCTGCTATAGTCCAGCCACTCTGAGCAAGCCCTTTCCTTGCCTGGAAGCCCATGCACAGCAGGCCAACTTTCACAAGTCTGGTTTACATTTTTTGTGCTTCCTCAGCCTTCCCAGAGCATGTCTCTTCCTAAAAACACTCCTGGCTCCTCCTACCTGGGGACTGCTCTCAGCACACACTGCTATCTCCTGACTAGGGAGTGCTGTCCTAAGGACTCTGCTGAATTCCCCCACCCCCATTTTCTTTCCCACTTGCTGTCCCAGCTCCCTAAACTGCCTGCAAGTTGCAGACTGTCCTCAAATTCAAAATATCTTCTGTCTTCTTCCAGCACAGCCATGGTGGCAAAGGCACTAAGGCACCCCAACACTGCATTCTCCGCTACTGCCTACGGGCCGTCTGGCCAAGGCCTGCCACTTGCCCCATCGGTAGGCAAGCTTGAGGGGCTTTGGGAGGCAGCCTGTACCTTCTACCACTGCTTCCCCTCCGAGCCGGTCTGCACAGTGGCCACAGCCATCGTAAACCGAAAACTGATGGTCACAGTCTTCTGGCAGTGTCCATGGAGTCACAGATCCTCACTGCAGATGCCTACTAACAAGGTTGTGACCCAACGATCCGCCCAACTTCTACATCTCCGTTTTTAGCCCCACTCCACTCTTTCAGCAGTTACCCTTCTTGTGTACTGGGACTGAGGCCTGGACCTCAAGCATGCTTGGCAAATCCTTTATCGCTGAGCTACACCTTCAGCCTTTATTTTTTAATTTTCGGGGCAAGGTCTCCTAAATTCCCCAGGCTGTCTTCCTGCCTTGGCCTCCCAAGTAACTGGGATTACAGGCAAATGCCACTATGTCCCAGGTCCCAGCCCTTGTGCATTTACCACTCAGGATTTTCTTTTCTTTTTTGTGTTTTTTACAGGACTTGCTATGCAGCTCAAGTTGGTCTTGAGCTCACTTGTAGCCCAGGCTGGCCTTGAACTCACAATGATCTTTTTGCCTCAGCCTCCCAAATGCTAGGATTACAAGCAAGCGCCACAACACTCGGATGCTCAGGATTTTGTTAGCACCCTTCCCAGAGAACTGCTCTCCAGTGAGATCGGCTACTCCTGCCTTTTTTATTTTTATTTTTATTTTTTTAAGATAGGGTCTCTCACAGTCAGGTTGGCCATGACCTCACTATGTAGCCTAGACTGGTCTCAGACTCGCGGCCATCCAGGCATGCTCCACCACGCAGGGCTCTACTCTCAAATTTCCAGCACGGCGTCTCCAGTTGTGTCACCCCTTAAATCGGAAACCCCTCAGGCAGCGGGCATATTTACCTTGCTCACCGTAGTGGTCTCGCTGCTCGGGGCTAGTAGAGTGTGGAAACCTGGGGAAAGACTTGGGACGAGGTGGACAGGTGCGGTGGGCAGGACGGAGTGGGACGGAAGAAGCAGACAGGTGGGCCCAGGGGCCATAGCTGCACCAGACGCGGTCGCACACGCCGGACCTCGCAGGCTGCTGCCGCGCCGGGAGCCTGCCGGGCCTCCGCAGGGGGCGCCCGCCGCCCGGGGCGGGGCCTCGCGCAGCACCGCCCCTCGCCAGCGCCGGGGCTGGCGGGCGGCTGGTGGCGGCGGCGGCGGCGGCGGCGGCGGCGGCGCCGACATGGCTGCGCTGGTCGAGCCGCTGGGGCTGGAGCGGGGTAAGCGCCCCGGGCCCCGGCGCACCCAGCCACCGTCCATACCCCAGGCGGCCCCGCCCGCCCAGCCTGGCCGGCGCAGTGGGCGGGCGGACCCGCAGGGTGGGCGGGCGGACCCGCAGGGTGGGCGGGGCGGGCCCGCTGTGCGGGGTCCCGGGCCGGGACGGGCGCGCACTGGCGCAGACCTCCTGGCCATCTGAATGCAGCGCGACGGGCGGCGGTGCTCCGCTGTCCTCCACTCTCGCCTCCACCCTGATTCCATCTCTCGCTGCCTCTCTCCGTGGCCTCCGCGCCGTGGTGTCGCCTCCGCCTTTGCCGTGCAGACGTGTCCCGAGCCGTGGAGCTCCTCGAGCGGCTCCAGCGTAGTGGGGAGCTGCCGCCGCAGAAGCTGCAGGCTCTCCAGCGGGTTCTGCAGAGCCGCTTTTGCTCCGCCATTCGCGAGGTGAGCCTGGACTACGCCTCCCGGCAGCGCCCGAACCCTCTGCGCGGGCAGCCGCGCTGCATCCCACCCCGGGGCTCTGTGGGAGTTGTAGTCCGCGAAGGCGGGGCGGGGCGGGGCTGACCCTTGGGTAATGAGAGGAGACCACAGGGCGAAAATTTCTAAGACAGGAGAAAGGTGGCAACTCTATGACACTGCTGCGTCCTCCTCAGGTGTATGAGCAGCTCTATGACACGTTGGATATCACGGGCAGCGCAGAGATCCGGGCTCATGCCACTGCCAAGGTAGGCACCCCGCCCTCCCAGCCTGGACTGTCCTAGATCTTCCAGAACTGTGAAAACCCTTGTGAGTCTTTATAACTTCCTTTAAATAACCGCACATTTTATTTTATTTATTTATTTATTTTTGTGGGACCCGGGTTCAAACTCACGACCTTGCACTTGCCAGGCAGGCACTTGTGCCATGGAGCTATCACCCCAGCCCCCTAACCGCACATTTTAAACTGAAACAAATGTCGCTTAATGGGCTGGAGAGATGGCTCAGTGGTACAAATGTCACTTAATAGGTGAGTGGAAATCATCTCAGTGCTGCCTAGAAGATAAACATCTGTATAGCAGATTGTCCTATAGAACTGAACTTAGATGCTGCTTCTTGTTGCTATCTGGTGGCTCACAGTTCCCTCCGGGTTTAGTTTCCATCTGTGAAAAAGCAGATGTGGTGGCACAAACCTGTAGTCCCAATACTCTTCAAGGTTGAGGCAGGAGGATCCCAAGTTGGACTTCGGCTTGGGCAATTTAGCGAGACCCAGTCTCAAAATGAAAAAGGTTCTCAGTTTAATCACCAGTATCTAACAAAACCATAAGATAAGACCCTGAGCATGAATGCACTCCTGCTCAGTTTGTTGTTCTTGCCCTGCCCCTGCCGCTGCCCCTGCCCCTGCCCTGCCCCTGCCGCTGCCCCATCCTCATCCTGCGTACCCACTGTGGCAGGGCCCTCACCACCACACACTTCCTCTCCACTAGGCCACAGTGGCTGCCTTCACAGCCAGTGAGGGGCATGCACATCCCAGGGTGGTGGAGCTGCCCAAGACAGATGAGGGCTTGGGCTTCAACATCATGGGTGGCAAAGAGCAGAACTCACCCATCTACATCTCCCGAGTCATCCCTGGAGGCGTAGCTGATCGGCATGGAGGCCTTAAGCGTGGAGACCAGCTGCTGTCGGTGAACGGTGTGGTGAGTGGTTAGTGGGAAGGACAGGGTGATCGTCTGTTATGCAAACCCTGATCCTGACATCCATTCAACACTGACTGGGTACTTACTGTTCAGTGGCTAGCCCTGTACTGTGTGAGGCCTCATAGCCTGAGACTCAAGGAGTCTCCTGCGTGGTCTGACTGGCCTGTCTATCTGAGACATAAGGCAGAAGCGCAGAGCATTGCGAGGATCCAGATGTGGCTCTAGTCCATTGTAGAGGAGGGAAGTTTTTGCAGAAGAAACATTTGAGCTGGGTGTTGAAAGATGAATAGGAGTTCCCTGCGCAAACCAGGTGAAGAGTATTCCTGGATGCAGGGGTTTAGACAAGGGCTAACTCTGTGCTTCTCTGAGATGGGGCTTAATTCTGACGGAGATTTGGGGCATGTGGCTAATTAAAATGCTGCAGTTAAGAGTAAAAAGCAGGGGCTGGCGAGATGGTTCAGTGGTCTAAAGCGCCTGTTTAGGAAAGCTCAGGCAACTGCAGGGACTGCGGTTCGATTCCCGGCACCACATGCTGCGCCAGCCCCACCACCAGGGAAGGCTGAGCCAGCCACAAAATAAATAAAGAAAGAAACAAACAAACACAACAAGCAAACAAATAAATAAATAAAAAAATAAAAATAAAAAAAAGAGTAAAAAGCAGCAAAACTGGTATGTAGTTAGGGACATCCTGCAGGGCTTAAGCGCCAGCCTAAGAAGCTACAGGAAGGCTGAATGCCTGGAAGGGATGGCTTTGCCTGGGGTTGTAGGAATACTCTGGGGACCTCTGGGAGGGAGATGACACAGGGAAGCCAGGGAAAGAGTCCAGAAAGGGAGCCGGGAGTGGTGGTACATGCTTGTAATCCTAGCACTCAGGAGGTTGAGGCAGGAGGATCATTTCAAATGTGAGACCAGCCTGAACTACAAAGGCCAGCTTGAGCTGTGTAATGAGATCCTGTCTCAAAGAGACAAAAATTAAACAAAAGTCCAGAAAAGGGAGGACACAGCCTGAGCCAGACCAAGTGCTGTGTGGCCCAGGAAAGGAAAACCTGGTTAGGAAGGGACCAATGGGCTGTTGTTGGGAGAGGACAGGATGGGATCAGGAGTGACTCCCAGGAAGAGGCCACAGAGGCCCTGGCTCCTGCCTGGCCTGGCACCAGGCTCGCCAGCGGCCTGCTCCCTGTAGAGCGTGGAGGGCGAGCAGCACGAGAAGGCGGTGGAGCTGCTGAAGGCGGCCCAGGGCTCCGTGAAGCTGGTGGTGCGGTACACGCCCCGCGTGCTGGAGGAGATGGAGGCCCGCTTTGAGAAGATGCGTTCCGCTCGCCGGCGCCAGCAGCACCAGAGCTACTCGTGAGCCCCTGGTCACCCACCCTGGGGGTCGTTACCACCTCCCCTCAGGCCAGCCATCAGGATCCCCGGGCGTTTGCTTCCCACCCTAGCCCCAGCTTCTGCCTGCCGGTGGGCACGCTGGCCCTTGAGCCCTCCCATCGTGGCCACCAGCCCAGCTCCTTTATCCCCTCATCTGGAACCACCCAGCTTCACCTTCCCACCTCCCTGTGCCCAGACCTCAGCCCTTGCTCTCTAGTGCCCCCTCGGCGTCTCCCCTGAGCCTGCCCCCCTCTCTTTACCCTGCCCCCCCACAGGTCCTTGGAGTCCCGAGGCTGAAACTACAGATCTGGACCCTTACTTCTCCCTTGTACAGTATTTATTGTCACCCTGTTTAAAGTTCTTTGACCCTCACTAAGTGTCTGTGTATCTGTCTTGGGGTTAGAGCATCCTGAGGTGTCCAGCTTGGGGGAGCGGAGGTCAACACCGAACCCTAATGCTTTTTTCAAGTCAGAGAGCAGAGGCAGCACCCTCTCCTCCTCCCAGGTTTAAAGGTGGAGGCTGGCCAGGTTCCTAAAGCAGGTGTGAGGCGGAGGCCGACACCTGGTCTGGGTCTGGGTGCAGGGGCAGTAAAGACCACGCCTACTCTTAAGAGGGTCGGAGCCAGGCGCTGCCCCTTCCTGCACATTTGGTCTGACCAAAGAGTCCTGAGCCCCAGCAGCAGCCAGTGGGCGGCCTGTGTGTGGGCGGGGAGGAGCGAACCATTATCCTTGTCTGCCGGGGGAGCCCTGCAGGCCCACGACCGTCTGCGTGGGAGTCGGGGGTGCAGGTGCCGCGTGCAATTCCTGAGGCGGGCGCAGGAGTGCAGAACATAGTGCATTCACTCATTGGGCACTCACCCCACCTTCCAACTAAAGCATGTCTTTCCGGGAGCCACGTTTCCTTAAAATCCAACCATTATCCCCCATCCTGCTACCCGCCCAGCCCTCACGTCTAGTGCAGCCCAAAGGCCAGCGCGCGTCACCACGGGGATCTGGGGTCCGGAGTCGCGATCCGACCCGCGAGATGCTAGCTGCAGGTGACATCATCCCCCTGCCGAACTCCGCCTCCCGCCCCAGCCGCGGCACACCGTGCGTCTATTGGTCGACGCACCTTGAGCCCCCGCCTTCTGCTCTCCACCCGCGCGGCCCCTCCCTACCCGTGCAGGGGCGGGGTCTAGTCGCGGGCCGGCACGGACACCGCCTCCCATTGGCCACTCGGCACCGTCTGTCAGTCTCCTGTTAAAGGGGCCACGACCGCCTGGGCGCTGTGGGGGGAGGGGGAGGGAGGAAGAAATTTTGGGGGGGAGGTGGGATTTGGGGGGCGCTGGTGGGCACCCCTGGATCTGGCTGCTGCGGCCTCGCGGGGGGGAGGCTGAACGGCGACTGGGGCAAGGGGCTATTTAGGGGGTAGAGGGCTGTGAGGCTGTGAGGGGGAGGGGGGTCCCCAGCGCCCAAACCGGAGTAGGAGACGCTGAGCCCGCGCGAGCGGCGGAGACAGGGCTCTAGAGCTCCAGAGCCGGGCCCCGGCCGCCGCCAGGGGCCCCGCCCGGTCCCCCCACCCCACCCCACATCCCTTCTGCAGCCCAGCTCCGCCCGCAGCCGCCGCGGACCAGGTAGGTAAGCGCCCGGCCCAGCCCGCCCGGCAGCGCCCACCCCGGGGACCCTGGGCGAGCCTCCCCCGCCTCCTGAAGATCCTGGTTTCCCGAGCTCATCCCCTGGGACCCTAGAGCCTGGATTCCACAGCTAGACCCTGGAGACTCAGCATCCCCTTCCTGGCTCCCAGAGTCCCCAGTCGAACCCTGGAATCCCGGGCGTGCTGCTTCCCTGCGCCTCCTCCGGGGCCCAGGAGCCTAGATTCTCACATCCAGCCGCGGATCCCCCGAGCCTTGGTCCCTCTGCTCTCCAGTCCTGGGCGCCTCGGACGCCACCCGCCACTGTCCGGCTTCTCTGGGTGCCGGCATCGCCCCCATCCGTGCCCCCTTCCGGGTCTCCAGCCTCGGCCGCATCCTTCGGCCCGGCCGGCTGACGGCCGCTGTGGGCTCAGGCCCGCTTCGGAGCTGTCCATGGTCAGCGGTCCTGGCAACCTGGCTCCCCACCCTGTGCCGCGCCGCCAGGGAGGGGGTACAGGCGGCGAGGGGGACACCCCCCGCAGCGCCTGTGACCTGGGGATACCCGGGCCCTCCCTGACCTGGTCCGCAAGATCCTACTGGCCAGACTGTTGGCCTTGTCCCTAGCACCCCAGGTTTCTGGGACCCTAGCTTCTCCCTGAGGAGCCAAGGCTACTGAATATTCCTGCCCTGTCCACTTCGGAGACCTTGGCACCTGACACTCAGATGCCACCCGGTTCTGGAAGGCAGTCAGTGCTCACCCATCTGCCAGACCAGGCTGTTAGGTCCCAGGAATCCCATGGCCTAGCTTTTGGCCCCTGGGCACCTACTTGAATAGCCCCGTGCCCCTCAGACAAACCCACTCAGCCTCCTGGTACCCAACAGCTGCTCCTTTAGGAACTCAGGCGCCATGACTCGCTTTCTTGCAGGATCTGAAATGTAATTCCTCAGCTTCTGTCCACCCTCCCCGCTTGGCAACCTAAGCATCTGGTTCCCACTCCCACATCCTGCAGGACCCTGGAGTGCCGAACGCACCTATTGTACTGCTCGTCAGCCCTTACCCAGACCAACTGCCCCAGCTCTCCCTCTCTGAAAGACTCTAGCCCTAAGCTTCCAAGTTCTGGTCTTCCACCTCCACAAGGGCTCAAGAGTACAGAACCTCTTCCCTGCCAGCATCTAGCTTCTCAGATTGAACTTTTAGGGACTAGATCCTCATGGCTTCTTGTGAAATTCACATTTCTTATGACACTGACAACCCCCCCCCACCCATAGCATATCAGACACGAGGCTTCTGGAATCCACTCTTCTCTCTCTCCTAACTCCCCAGTTCTTGAGCTGTTGCCTCTGAGCCCCCATGTCCTGATGGCACCTGAGTACGCTTTCTCAGGCCAGTGAGCCCATCATACATTGCAGTCCTCCAGATGGATTCTGAGGTTTACCAGGTGGACTCTTTGGGTGATCTAGAACCTAGACTTCCATGTCTCCAGTTACTCAGTGCCTTCAAATTGCTCTGTGTTCTAGATTCCTTCTAAGTCCTAGAACCGACCCAAATGACATCTCTGTTCTGTTTTCACCCAGGGAACAATTGAAGTTCTAGACCAGCTGCTAAATTCCAGTCATGTCTTTTTCCATTTATCTTTTCAAATATCTAGATAATGTTTCCAAGCCGAATTCTGATCACAGACTTGTTTCAGATTTCTAGAAACCATTTTTTACTTAGTCCCTGCTAAATTTCCATTGTAGATATGTCTACGTCCTTGGCATTCTAGACTGTATTCTCTTCCCTAGAACATTCTAACTTCTAGAGAGACTGTTCTGGTAGGTGCTCTAGCCGTCTTCCATTGTGTGATATTGATTCTAAAAGTAATTTCTTTTTTTTTAAAAAATTATTTATTTATTTATTTATTTATTTGTTTG
>PVKN010007679.1:0-26260 GCA_004027915.1 Capromys pilorides | reverse complement strand
CAATTCTGCCTTACAGATTCTTCTAGTATTTTGAAGGATTTCCAAATCAAGTTTTTTGTAGATTGGTGGATTGGTCCACAGATCACATCTGAGTCTTGCAGAGAGAGGTCGACTCACCACCACATTGTGTGGAGCTTCTGAGGCACCCCCCTGACACATTCCGATAGAGCCTCCACACTGCCAGGCTTGAGGACCTGACCTATAGACCTCTCTGCTTTAGACAGACACACATCTCCAGCTTTGCAATCATCTCTTCAGAGTGTACTTGTGAGCGGATCCCTGAAATGTAGAGCAATCTCAAGAGCGTTCTCCTCCACCATGAGCCATGCTGCATGAACCAACATGCATTTTCTGGGGGACTGACCTCTCCACATTGGTTATAAATGGTCTCTTTTGCGTGATTCTACTTGGTCAAACAGTCTCTACAGTTGTTCATATCTAACCATAGTAACTTTCAAGAATCCATGGAGTCACCAGTGCCTGGCCATCTCAGAGCATCAGGACAAGCTGGGCTTTGGGAAATAACCTAACGGGACACATTAAGGATTTCAAGGCCAAAGGACTTTTATTCCAAAAAGGAGCAGGCTCCGCCATGACCAACGACGACTACAGTGAGAAGCCTCCCCTGGCAGGCTTACTTCTTCAGTGACACCAACCTCATCCAGACAGATCTTCTTTTCATTGAATTGTGACTTTGTCTTCTTCCAAGCTGGGAAGTGACAAATGGCACATTTCCCCTCTGAGAAATCAGTCAGAATGTGCGTCAGCGCAGACCTTGCGGCGCCGTTCCACTCTGAGGCACACGCGCAGCGCAGTGCGCGTCAAAGGCGGATCTTCCTGATTGACAGAGGCTTTCTCGGCTTCGCTATCCACTGTGTTAGGCACAGTGGTCTCTGGGCTTTCCAAGTCGATGTTGGTCTCCTTTCCTTGATGCTATTCCATGGGCTGCTAGCCCAGGTAAAGCCTGGCTACAGAACTAAACACCAGATATGCCAAGAGGAAGTCCTGATTCAGTTTCCTAACCGTCTTGGTATGGCATCTTCTTCCTAAACAGATAGTTTTCTCAAAAGTGTTCTGGCACTAGAGATTCTACCTCAGCAAGCGGAGCATCTTCTGACAGGAGAGGAGACCCTACAGTCTGTTTTGCGTGCCGGTGGCAGCCATTCCTCTCGCGGCCCTCGCTGGTGGCTATGATCACCTCCTACCTGCCCTTCTTCAGTGCCAGGCATCAGCTGCTGCCGCCTGGCCCCGCCCTCAGGACAAAGTTCCTGCAGCCACCTTAGTAGTGACTGCCATACTCCCAGTGTCACAAAATCTCATGTGGGCTTGATGTTTCATTTTATGTTGTTCTGTGGTTTGAAATTTATCACCTGAAAAAAAATTATTAAGTGCTGATCATCATATAAATTTTTGTTACAATAGAGACAAATGCTATCTAGAAATAACCCCAAGAATGGCTTTTATATTTTATTTTTACATTGGAAATGAGTCAGCTATGCTTCAACTTCAGAGTATGTTTATTTAAAATTAAATGAGGGCCAGCAGTGGGCCACATTTTTTTCCTAAATAGGAAATTGATTAAAAGTTTGGTTCTTGGCAGATGATGCTATTGGTAGGTGGTGGAAACACTAGGATACTGTGTTTCCACCACAGAGTTGGAAGAAGGTGTAAGTCATGCCTCTGACCAGTATTTTGTCCCTCATCTCTCTCCGTCTCAGTTGCCTTCTCCATCTCTTAGCATGAGTAGTGTCCTGTACTATGCCTTGACAGCCATGATGCTCTGATTCACCTCAGGACAAAAGTAATGAAGCCCACTGATCATGGACTGGAAATGTCTGAAGGTGTGAGCCAGAATAAGTCTTTCCTTGTTTTTCTTCAGAGCTTTATCACAGCAATGAAAGCTGAGGAGCACAGGAAGCTGCCATGAGCCAGTGCTGTGGTTGAACCTGCCTACTTGGTGGAGAAGCCTTGGATCTGGCTTGTGAGAGGAACTAATCTGGAGAGGCAGGGAGGGAGAGACGCCCTAGGATTCTGTGCACAAAGCTTAACGGGCACTTCCTGTGCTGATAGAAAGACAAACAGTAATGACTGTGGATGCAGCCTCAGTCCCAGTGGAACTGGAAATAGAAAACATTCCTGCTACACTCCAGCAAAGAACTTGCCTATGGTTTGCCTATGCCCTGAAGCTTGTGTGAGACGGAGATGAAAAGCAATGAACAAGGAATCTTGTGGAGAAATTTTCAAAGCAGCAGAGTTAGGCAGGGGAAAGGCTTCAAATCACAGCCTCTTCCTAAACAGTGCCCCCAAACCAGTTCATTTGTGTAACAGATGTCAACTAGACTTGTGCAAATGCTGAAAGAAACATTGTGTTTGATGACTGAACGTTGACTCTTCAGGGTCTGTAGAGACCGTTCCACATTTAGGGATTTGGCTGACCTAATGGACCTTGTGAGGTGCTGCCCCTAACTGAGCTCCCTGCAGGGTCTGGCCCCGTGAGCTCCCGTCTCTCAGATCTGCTGGTTGTGCTAAGGGTCTGTGCCTGTAATCAAGCGTGCCTGTACAGTTGTTTGAAATCAAGATTCTTGAAAGTTCAACAGGAAGAAAAAGGAAAAGATGCTAAGACTCAACTAATGTAAGATTCAACAAAATGTACTATATTGCACTACATGGAATGTCTCTAATAAAATACTGTAGACTGGGGGGTTATTTCCACAGAAATCAATTTTCTCACAGTTTTGAAAGCTAGAAGCGATAGGCCCAAGTGGCTATGGGGTTAGCTCCTTTGGATTTCAGAAGGATGCCATCTTTCTCTGCTCTCATGGGACTGTCTCTGCATGTATGCATCTCTGATATGCACTTTCCTGCCACATTCCCTGAGAAAGGCACCAAGCCCATTGGCCTAGCGACCACCATCTAAACTTAATGATGTCTAACAGCTCCATTTCCAAATAAGCCACATTCAGAGGCACTGTGCTTTAGGAATTTAACACAGGAATTTGTGAGGTCCATAACACAGCCCAGAACATGTATGTGTGAGGCAGAATGGGGGCTTAAGGATGAGGGAAGAAAGGGTAGAGGAAGAAGGTAAACTAGTCCTTTCTTAGCTTCTGTCCCCTCCACACTCTCCCCACTCCCTGTCTCACCTGACCTCTAACTCCTCTAGACCACCCCCGTCTCTTATGCGTGGTGTGATGCTAAGAGACGTCAGGAGCACACAGCGCTCTGCCATGCCCAGCATGAGCACAAGAAGGAAATCTGGCAGCTGATTGATTCCGGCAGACTCTGACAGTGATCACAAAGTGGCTGTGGGCGTAACTGAGCATGCAGTGCTTGCAGACAGGGCTCCATCCTCAGCCTCACAGAGGAGGCCAGAGCAAGCACCCTTGTGCACCTCATGCTGACACATCAAGATGCCTTTCCGGAAGCGCTATAAAGGGTTATACCTGAGACGCCCCCCTGCGTGTCTTATTGTCAGGACTGCCTGAGCCGCACACACAGGCGCCGTATGACGACAGTGGCTTCCAGCGGCTCTGTTCTGCCTCTCCCACCTCTCTGGCCTTTCTTCTGAGCTTGGTTTGCATAGAGAAGAGCAATCCCCAGAATTCAGCTTTCAGTCAGTTGGAATCCATATCTCAAAAGGTCACTGACCATGTGCTTCTGTTTAAAATTATTGTGAGTGGTTTTGCAAGTAGAGCACAACTTCTGTCATTTGTCAAATGTGGATGAGTGAAACTCGCTAGACTCTGAAACATAAACATGCAGGGGAATGGGAATGATGCAGAAAATTTCTGGTGAAGATCTTTGGAGCACTGTGGCAGCTCTTCTGAAGTATAGTATGCGGCCGTGTTACAGCACGTCTAGCCTAGTTTTTAACTTGCCTTTTCTTGTAAAAACTTGATGGCTGGCTTGGGCAAAGACTTCATTGCTGCCTAACTGCCCTAAATGTCTTTTCCGGTTAAGGACAAGTTTAACCATTGAATTTATTATCTCTGAAATTAACCAGGAGTTTAGTTTTTAGCAACTGTCACCCAGTGCCATCCTCCCAGGGAAGCATTAATCACAAGAAATCTTCTGCGGAAGTGTTATGTATCTAACGAGGTTCAGTTAAAAGGGACAAAGTCTCATGTTTGGTGCTGGAACGCTGTGACAAATTACTGTGGCCTTTCCTTCCGATTCATCTGCTGAAGCTCTACCCCTTGGCATGATGATGTTCAGAGATGGGGTCTTTGGGAGATGATCAGGCTTACCTGAGGCTGAGGGGCTGTCATGGTGGGATGGGTACTCATGAGAAGAGCCTCGAGCGCTTCCTCCTGATCTTTTTGCAAGTGTGTGCACAGAGCAAGGGACACAAGAAGGCCGTCAAGAAAGTGGCCTTGTTTCTTTGTAGCTGCCTAGTACTCCACTGAATAAAATGCCACCTCATTCACGTCATGCCTTGGTTGATGGCCAGTCCGGTTGTTTCCAAGAGTTGGCAATGACAATCTGTGCTGCTATATACGTGAGTGTGCATGTGTCACCGTGAGGCTTTTATCGGTAGATGGACGCAACTAAAAACCATATTCGTAAGTGAAATAAACCAGATTCACATATGTAAGCATCATAGTATGTCCACAGTGTAAGAACCTGAAAGGGTAAATAAGATTGAAAAGCTACAATAGGTGCATTGAAAGGGAGCAAAAATAGCTAATAAGGAAAGAAGAGGGATTGGGGAAAAGAGAAAAGAAGGAAGGGGCAAAAGGTATACATACCTTCCTGACAAGGATTAAACTAAAATATGGAATTAACTTGGTCATGGAGCTTCCTTGAGTTCTGTGTCCAGTGCTCTGTGACGTATTGGGCATGTAATGGCCAGCAGGACACGTGTGACCACTGTTGTCCTTACATTCATGTACTTGTTCAGGAGATAACAAAAGGTGAAACAGCTACAAGGACAAACACTCTGAAGGCCGAAGGGCACTCTGAAGGCTCCCGGAGTCTTGGGAGCAAGACACAGAAGAGCCGGGGCTGCACGCAGTGTGGCCGTAGACTGCAGGGCTGGAAGAGCGCCGGCCAGAGAGATTTCTGAGGAAATGGAAGAATTTCTCCATGGTAAACACCAAGTCATTTGAAAGACTCGTGAGAGACAAACCGGAGTGAGCTGTCCATTCTGGACTGCACAGCCTGGTGCCAGCCATGGTGTTTTGAAGGTTATTCTAAGAGCACCAGTGTGAACATATTTACATAGAAATATTGTTCTGGTTTCTATGAGGAATGGGCTGCATTACTACAAGGAACGAGACAGTGGTACCCAGCAGCCAGAGGGGTTTTACTAAGCCAGCAGGAAGATGATGGGGAGGGTAAGGGTGAGGTCGAATTTAAGTATTTATGTGTGTATGAATGTATGTATGTATTTATTTTGTATTTTAGGGAAGGGTCTACAGGGTCTTCAGGGTCTCACCACCAGATCGGATTAATAGTGATCCACCTGTCTACAGCCTCCCAAAAGCTGGGATTACAGGAGTGTGCCACCATGCCCAGTCTCAATTGTCATCTCAGTGCGCCCCCCAGGGGCAGGGCTGGTGTGGCAGGCCAGGGGATCAAACCCCAGCCCCTGCACCTGTTTGCAGGTGCTTTAATCTGCTGAGCTATTTGGCATCCCCTCCCCACAAGGTTGAATTTAGAACAGTAAGAGATTGGTAATGAAGAGACCCTGGGAGAGGTGAAGGACAGACAGGTGGATGAGTATCTGGGTGTCCAGCTGGCTGCCGGTGCCAATAAGAGATCAAATAACGTAGAGTAGAATGGGATTCCATGCACTTTATCACCAAAAAGTTTGAGTGCTTCAATGTTTTGAGTGAACAACCTGAATTTCTAAGTTCTTTCAAGAATAAAGCAAAGGGAAAGGGAAAAGGTAGAAAGAGGAGCAGGAGGCAGGGACCAGAGGAAGAGGAAGGAAGAGGGAAGAGCGAAAAACAAACCAGGACTTTGGTTTTGTTGTAGGTAATGTTAACAGCACAGTAGACAGAGTGGAAAATGACCTCAGGGAAGATTTGAAAAGACATGGGGAGGAGGTGGCTCAGTTTCCTAGAAGGCAAACTGCAAGGACAATGACCTGCAGGTGCAAGCTGCAGCTTTGAGAAGAGCAAAAGGGGCGTCTGGAGAGGGTGACGGTGACCGCTGTCCACACAGACAAGTTCCGAGTTCGGAGCAGGGCCGGAAGTGCCACCACTATCCTGTGCGTGACCGGAAGGCGGCCAGGGCACGCGCTATGTGAATGTCAAGGTGGGATGAGGCCCTCTGGGCCTATGTCATCATGCTGGGGAGGGCGGAGCATCAGCGCGTGGGGACAAACCTTCTTTTTTGCTCTCTTCATGGAATCGAAAGGATCAAGAACTCAGACTTCTTTTAAAATGACCACAGTGTACTTTATTTAATGATTTTGGTACCTTGTGTTGCAAGAAAATAAAAAAAATCTACAAAATCCAAATATATAAAATTTCAAGTTTTTTTTTTTGTTTGTTTTTTGTTTTGATTTGTTTTACAAGAAAAATCAGGTAACCAAGGAAACCGAGTCATTATGAAGTACTACTTTCCACTTCATTTCATCACGAATTGCAACTTACTGAACAGACCGGAATAACTACGGTAGTGTGGTACACCAAAGGCTCCACGCACTGTGCTCTGAGCAAGCGCACTGGGCTCGCTGCCTGGGCACAGCGGCCACCAGCCCACGAGACACGTTTCGACCCAAGTGGAAAGGGATGTTCGGATACACGGAATTTGAATATATATATTTACAGGAAGGAAGAAATTGATAACTGGTTTAATTATTCGTTGCAAATAAAATTCCAAATACATTTGTACAATGTTTACAAAGGAAAAGCACAAGAACCGCCAAGGTTTTCGTTTGGGTCCAGGCGCTGGGCCAGCTCCGGGGAAACAGCCTCACCGTTCTCTATGCCCACGCCTCATGTCTGCAGTGGAGAGAAGCCCGGGAATGCAACTGCGCACAATCTGCATGTCACGCAGGAAGCTGATAACAGGGAAGCGAGAAGTTAGTGGTCCTCTTCAGCTGGCCGTCCATCTGCCACCTGTTACATTGTTTCAGAGATAAGACTTAAAACAACAAAAATCCGACAGAGAAAAGAGCACGCAATGTTTAAGGCAAATGAAGTAAATGTGGAGCAGCCTCTCTTTGTGGCAAACGGATGTGGAGATTTTACCCCAAAGCAAAACAAACAGAAGTGCACCCTCCTGGGGGTGGGGGGGGTTGCTTACTCCAGAAGTGCACCTTCCTTGGGGGGAGGGGTTGCTTACCCCGGAAGTGCACCCTCCTGGGGGTGGGGGTGGGGTGCTTACCCCGGAAGTGCACCTTCGTCAGGGGGTCGTTGCTTACCCCGGACTACCATTTTTGAAAGTCACTTCACACCAAGTATCCTTTCAAAATTTTAAATGAAAAGATTACAAAGTTGATTACAAAGTGCGTGATTTTATGTTTCTAAACAAAGCAACAGCAGCTGAGGTAGTTAGATGTGAAACTTATTTTACTTAAAATAATTGGAGAATGGAGCCAAATGTCAGTAGCAAAAAGCTTTGTCATTTGGAAGCAGACTTAGACGATGCAATGGCTGAATGCTGGGAAAAATGCTTCTATTTATCCCTTCGACATTATCAGTTAAACAGGGAATGGATAAATTAGTGCTAAGAGTATTTTCAATGTGCTTGATAGGATGCACGCGCGATGAAGTCTGGGTCTCTAGCGTCTCATCCGAAACTCACTCTTCCACCATTTCTGCACTGAAGCCGTCATATGAAATGGCATGGTCATTATTCAAAACTCCAATATTAAAGAAATTGGTACTAAAGGAAGAAATAGTCAACAGGAAGTATGGTTTTGCTCTCAATTTAACAATGTTTGTCTTAGCCCTACATCCAATGTGCTGTTTGGTTTTGAAGAGGGAGGAAGCTCTTGCTTCCTGGTCATTCCCTTTCTTCTGAGATGAGAAAAGGTGTTTTCATATGCATCACTACCTCTTGCTTGGCCCTATGCAGCTGTCTGGCTACTGAAGAAAAGCGGAAATTATTGAGTAGAAGTAGGTTCTTACCCAAGGCTAGCTAGAGCTCTCCTTTGTCCCACCCAGCCCTTTAACCAAAGAAAGGTTTCAGGCGGGACCTTTAGTAGCCACTAACTAAAAGATTTATTCTTTCATTATCTCATATTACCTCTTCTTTGGCCAAAGAAATTCTCTCCCTCTCTCTCTCTCTCTCTCTCTCTCTCTCTCTCTCTCTCTCTCTCTGCTTTGAATTATTTGTTTAGGAAGAGAACGTTAACCAAAAGTAGCCAAGAAAGCTGACAAGTACCTTTACAAATTATCATATG
The DNA here is from genome assembly GCA_004027915.1 of Capromys pilorides. Lineage (NCBI taxonomy): Eukaryota > Metazoa > Chordata > Mammalia > Rodentia > Capromyidae > Capromys > Capromys pilorides. The sequence goes on along the minus strand of PVKN010007679.1, from coordinate 17,901 downwards.
TATGATGTTTACAGACCATCTTGTATACAACAATATCCTTACATATTATCTCTGCTGAAAACCAGTTTTTCTAAAAGAATCTGATTGTGAGGGAGGGGGCCAGAGCATTCCACATGCTGAGGGAAGCTAAGAGGCTCAAGTCACCATCTGCCTAGGAACCAGCGATAGCTCACAGCTATAAACACATGGCCTACACTTGATCTTCGTCTATTTGATGAAGAATTTAGTCTCTGTCATTTGAAAGAGCTGTCAGACTCTCATGTTTGCTTCTGCTTTTTGCCCTTGTGCCAACATCTTCATGGAAAATGTCCCTTCTCTCGGCCTGACAACCAAGCCTGGAATCAATATTGAATTTCATATATATATATATATATATATATACATACACATATATATATATATATATTGCATTTAGTACAAGGTCTACAGGGTCTCACTACACACATCAGACTTGTAGTGATTCTCCTGTTTTCAGCCTCCTAAGTGCTGGGATTACAGGTACGTGCCACTGTGCCCAGTCACAATGGCCATCTCAGCATGGTCCAGGGTTGGGGTCGGCATGACACCCTGGGCATCAAACCCCAGTCCTTGTGTCTGCCTAAGCATGCACTTTAGTCTGCTGAGCTATCTGGGGCTGGCCCAAATTTTTCCTTTCATAGCAAAAAGGACAATCTGCTGCAGTTTTTGGTCTGATAAATAAGGAGGTTATGGCTAGAAACTGGTCAGTTGAACAGCCAGGAGTATCAAATTAATTTGACTTGCTTGCAATATTTGTATCACTAGTTTACCAAAAATAGCATTTATTTTACTGTGATAGCAGTAGAGATATATTTTAATTATCTGATTTCCCAGGTTAAAGTCATGCTTCACAAATCTTAATATCATGCATTAGAAATGGTCAGCCAAATTTTAAGACTTTGGTTTTAGAATAAGATTTCAGAAATTAGAAAAGATGACATTAAATATGAACATAATGGAAGCTCCTAGCATGATATAATTTTAAACCTATTCTTCAGGTAAGTTTTCTGAACCTTATTCCATATTTTTTTAAAAAACCCTTTTATTTATTTGTTATTTATTTGGTACAGGGTCTCACTACACAGCTTAGACTTGTGGTGCTCCTCCTCCTGTCTCAGCCTCCCCAGCACTGAGGTTACAGGCTTGTACCACTTGGCCTGGTTTTGGTGGCCAGGACGGCCTGCCCAGGTTCACTGACATGTACTAGGGATTGAACCGAGGTCCTTGTGTTTGCCAGCCAGGCACTTAGACCACAGAGCTATCTCCCCAGCCACCTTTTTCATAGTTTTAAAAAGTGGGCAATTTTTTTTTTTTTGCACAGGGGTATAAATATTAAAGGGTAGAATTACAGTATTTATGTGCAATGATTCTGCTTCATAAAGCCATATACCAAAGCATTCTCTGTGTTGTCAGCCCGGTTTCATAGCTGTGTTCATGCTTCATAGCAGTGTGCCTGTGCCTCTCAAATGACAGATGTTTATAGCTCCAAATCATGGCATTTCGTGTTCATTCTGACCAGGTTTAACCATTTACATAAAAGAAAGTGCATTACTTTGGGGACATTGTGCAGGACGTTCTCTGGGATGGATTTCAACCGTTTCCTTTGTCCCCCAGCAGAACTCCTATCCATGCACATGTAAGCACACGGACACTCATATATTGCTGAAGCCCTAGTGTAAACAGTTCTCCAAAATATTGAAAATACATTTACAGTGCGAGAATGAATCCTCCAAGATTCATAAGCAGAAACAAGGTTCTATATTCTTCTGTTGGGTTTAAAGGTAGAGCTCATCATAAGAAATAAAAAGAAAACTCAGTGTAAATGACACAATCTAATTTCAACGTCATCTGCTATAGTTTTCCCCATCCGGAATGGGGTTCAGAGCAGACTTGCGGTTAGGAGTTCTGAGTGGGGTTCCATGCGGAAGCTTAGGAAAGTGCATAGGGCCAGGCACACAAGCTGCTTCAGGATCCAGGCTTTCTGGATGCATTTTAAAAAAAAAAAAATTTAGTAAAATCCAGTTTGGTAACAGGAAAATGATCTAGCTATAAGAATTCCAGTATATCTATCAAATTTTCGTAGTAAAAAGTTGGCAATTAAAAAAAAAATTCTGTACACATTTTTGAAGGAAATCTTTTTCCTATAGCAGGTGATGCGCAGTAGTTATGTTCTTTACTTAGTTATTGCTGTTGTGTTTCTTGGACCCCTTCATCGCCCCTGTGCCTAGCTGCCTTCTGCGCTGCTCCAGGCTTTGGCGCCTGCTATAAAGAAGAACAGCAGTGCTTTCTGACCTCATGGCACTTTGCCACCTCTCACTCATCCTCAGAACTCCCCTATGAGGTCTTTCGCATATGGGGAAATGGAGCTGGTGGGGGTTTCCAAGGCTTCAGCCCAGGGGTGAGGACTCAGCTAGGGGTAGATTCCTAATTCTTTAGTTCCCATCACTGGACCCCAGTGCCTCATATCCCCCCACCCAAAAAGAATATATTCTATAGCATAAAATGATATTGGTTTATAGAGTAAGTTCAAATACATTTAAAACAGTCATATTCAACACGGGGATCTTTGACTTTCTACTGAAGTGTAAATTCCATATCGATGATCACGCAAAGATAACTGAAAGAATGACCAGTTTTTGTGGTTGCCAATTGGTGGTCATTTTGCTGCGGCCTTAAATGTCCTGCCAAGAACATGAAGGTGAGAAGATTAGCAAAGGGTCCAGCAAAGAGAGGCTCACAAGAGAAGAGAAAAACATGGTCAAAGGAGGTTAAGACACAGCCATGCTGCAGGCGCTGTAAGGTTCTCGGCCGCCTTGGTCTGCCCTGCGAAGGCGGGGTACAGAACGGTCAGCACAGGGCGATGACACGGCCTGGCTGCCGCCTTTGCTGCCTGGGTACAGTATGCATTTGACATTGGGAAACCTTCCTGTGCTCAGGGAAGGCGGGGCCTGAACAAGAGCTCCACTTCCTGCCCCTGCTGGCCAGGCGCTGTCTGTGCACCCGGACACCATCTGAACACCCCGGAGGCACTTCAGACCCTTTGGATGGTCTTCAGAAATCCTCTCAAGATCTTTGCATTGATGAACCCCTTTCTGTATTCTGTGCGCCCGCGTTATGGCGGAGCCTCGCTGCAAGTTCTGACGCACAAGGCCTCCCAACAAGACATTGCCCTGCGTAGCTTGCCTGCTGCTCTGCCCCGGTTCAGATTAATAAATGAAGCAAGCACATGCTTTGAGGAAATAAACATGCTCTCCAACCCAAAACAACATTAGAAAGAAGAAGAGCAGCTTCCTAATGTGGCAAGGTAGAAATGTCAACACATAATGCCTAGGACATGAGCAGTTCAGATTTTCCTGCTGGGCAGTGATTTTCCCTTTAATGTCAATTTTTTACCATTCCCCCCCACCCCCCCTTGGGCATTCTGACAGTAATTACAGGGCAATCATGAATATCTTCCAGTTCGGATGACCCAGTTAGTGCGTGGCAACTCAACAAATCAACCCCCAAAATGTATGTATTTTGTTTGATTTTGGAAAAATAGCTTTTTCTTGACATCGTAAAATTTACTGTGAAATAACTGACTCAAGCAGTTTCAATTACTTTTAGCTTACAAAACAGAATGCTTGAAATGGGAACTTCTACTTAAAGAATATAAGGTTAAATAAACGTGCCTTTCCCTTGCACCGTTTTGTCAGGTAGGCTTTGTGAAGGACTAAGATGCATGAGCTGCAGAAGAGCGATAATAACATTATAAAACAGCAAAGGCAGAACAGGAAGGGAAAGAGCTGCTGGAGTCCCTGCTCTGCAGGGCAGCGCTGCCCATCTAGATCCAGGACGGAGCCGCCCCAACTTTCCCCAGCCATGCATTTGCTGAAAGTAAACGAAAATCAGATAGCACTTACTCTGCATTATCTACTTCTCTTTGCATAACAAAGATATTTTTAGCAGCAGAAAATTCATCAGTAATTGATTACTGTACAAGAAAGTGCAATTCCATTATGTACAGCACCTAGCAGTTAGCACATCTAGATGCCGTCAGACAGCCAGACAGAAAATCATATGCTTCAAACATCTGGAGTCTTCCACAGAGTATCCAAAAACTCGAAATCATGAGCACAACATTTATCATTTGAGCTATCTACTTCTTTGCTTTTCATTGGGATGTTTTTATTCATGTGGGCAGTCTTTGCATTTAATAACTTCCTGGTGTCTGTTTTGGTTTATTCAGTAATCGTCTGGAAAAATCCAAATATTGAAAGCCCTCAAATGAAAAGAAACTTAGACCTTCAAGACTATCAATGGTCCAGTGGTTTTGTCTATACTCAAAAACTGTCTTAGCTGCCCTTCTCCCCACTTCTACTATTCTGAAAGTCACTCACACAGAATTATTTTTTTTTTAATTTGAAAATGGATGCACAGACTAGGTGACTGCTAGGATTAAGATCCAGCCTTTGTTCAAAACAGTCCAATACTGGCAAACCTTGCTGAGTGGGTTTGGTTATAGAATCTCCAGTGGCAACAAGACACATTCCTAGTGGGACAGTGAGTAGAGCCAAGGGAAGCCTGACTCCCATTGCTCTTGAACGAGGGATAATTACATGGCTCGTGCTAGATAAGCAGGAGCGGCTCGCAACACCTAAAGTATCTCATTATCCATCTGAAGTTCTTGTGTGCAGAACAGTGTGGGGCCATGGCAGAGGACAGCCATCAGAGGGAGAATTAACCTCAGGAACAATGTCACCAACATCCCCTCCACCTGACCACTGCAGTTGGCCTCGACCTTTCCTTTGGGGGCACATCTTTTGCCATAGTTATGGAGTGGCAGTGACTATGCTTGCTTAACTTCTGCTTTGTGAAAAGGCATTGATTCCTGAAGAGAAATGATAGACTTTCTCTCTTTGGTCACTGTGCCTGGGCCTCTGCATTAACAAAAACTCTATCTCTCAGCACACAACACTTCCACAGTCACCCTTACCAGCTCTCTCATCGAAGGGACCTGTTGATTGCTCCTCGGTGCCCACTGTCGACTGACTCATTGTATGTTGTAGAGTATCTTAGTGGACAATGTTGGCCCTGGGGTTCAGGAAATAAACATTTCCTTCAAATTGCTAATTTTCATTGTCTGGCAATTGAGGACAAGTCATAGGATGCTAGGCCACTTTTTTGCCATTCAGTGTTGGTATCTATGCCAAGATACCAGCCCTGATAACTGGGAATATTATCCAGTAGGTTTTGGAAAATTAAAATGATTAATAAGGACAGAGAAGCATCACTGAGTACAAGAAAAGTTGTCCCTGCTCCTTGCTCTTTTTTCATCAAGATTGCTTATCTAGTGCATCCAATGACTTGCCTTCATTTGTCTAGGGCTAACGCCTATAGCTGATATCACAGATGAGACAGAAAACCTTCTATGGATACACAGATGGCTGACTCTGATGCTGCTTTGCAACTACAGTCTGATAGCTTGTAGCAATTTTACTTTTATCTTTCTTTTACAAGGGGAAGTGGAGAAGAATTGTGATTTCCCTCTAAGTGAAAATGTAGACATTTGTGCATGACATTGATTATGTTGAAGCTCATGACCAAGATTTTGCTAGATGTGAGAAGCAATAGTAGATTTTAGATAGAAGTGGATATGAGCTTGGAACTGGAGATGTCTCCACCTGGGAAGGCCGACATCGAATTGTTCAATAGTCGGAACCATTCAGAGTTAGCCTCTGAGACTGAACTATAACTCTGGCATCACCAATTGGCTACCACAGTGCTGGCAACAGAAGTCTCATGAAATGAAATAAAAAGAGCAACTGGATTCAGAAAGACCAATTATTAAACAGATGACAGTGACCTCTGTTCATTTCTAACAGGTGAATCTGAATGCATTTGAAACAAGTCTCCATAACTCATAGCCACTCTGAGCTACGCAAGCCCCCAGGGATCCATGGACTTGGGTTTTTGTCAAAGCAGTGCATGCTGGTGGAAACAAAGACCATGGGTGAATCCTTCTAGTGTCAGTGCGAGGAGCCGGGTAGCGTGCTTCCTTGGCTCTCCTTCACAGAGGTCTCTCTTGCCAGGCCTGGGCCCTCCGTGGCAGGATGCTGAACCAAGTACTCCTTTGCACTAACTGATTAACGTTCCCTTGCAGTAGCTTGATTACAATATTACAAGTCAAGAATTTGCAAGATTAAAAGTGTCTGTTGAATTAATTAACTGCAAATCACTTCCAGGAAATCTCGACAAGTTCCAAGATGTCTCTGTGAAAAAAGAAAGCGATCGATAGCGTCAGCAATCTGCAGCTTTGTGACAGTCAAGACAACTTCTGAGTGTGACCAGCCCACCACCACACTTGCCCTTTCTTCTAGCAGGAGAAATTTCTGCTCCCGGTGCATTAAGATTTTGAATCAGACCAAGGAAAATACTTCAGCCCAGGCTTTTAAAACCATACTTTAGAAATCCACTTCCTTACTGCACATGATAGAGTAAAAGGCTAATATCAGGGAAGCTGGATTGTTTAGGTTTTTGATAGCAGGCTATAAAATGACAACTCTTTCACCAGCTGACAGGTCTCTTTGGTTACAGGATGGTGTGTTACTTTTTCTAATTCAAGTAGAATAAGAAGTGTCACAGGAGCTCTGCAGAAAACCATGGGCCAAAGTTTGATTGCTGTGAGCAAGGAGTGGTGTGCAGTACAACACACTTAGATATAAGTGGTGCTCAGGAATCACCGTGGGTCAAAATACCAGCGTGCACTAAAATGTGTTCTACTGGTTTGTAACCAAGATAGAAATTTCTTACAGTGATAGAAATTTGAAATATATTTTCAACATACTAGGGGGTATTTTATCATTCACTGATAAACAAATCAATTTTAAGTAATTAAAAGTGTTGATTGGATACAAGAGCATGCCAGAACGCCATTGCAATAGTTAAATTAGCTTAAACACAACTCCATTTGTTCATCCCCACAACACTTGAAGCAAGAGTTTGATTAATTCCATTTTAATGCAAATTATGCAGTAGAGAAAGGAAAGATCCAACCTGATTATTTGGTAGATGGAAGTATAATAAAAAGCACAACACCTTACATTTTTTGAAATTCTAATAACAGAGTAGGTGACAGGCCTCAATAATAGCACAGGAGAAAATTTTGTGTTGGTCCTGTGCTGGTAATATTTACTTCTTATTTTGATTAATTAATTTGATGTTGATTTGATGGTAAAAATGCACTTTGGTCTGCAAATATCAGCAGCTATAAGCTTTCCCTTGTAGAGTGCAGTGGATGGAACAGCAACAACTAAGGTGACCAAAGCAGTATTGGTGACTTGGGCCTAGAAATGAACCACAGCTTCAGCACAGCTGCGGGGTGGCATTAACTCTTTCAGCAACGCTTAATGAGACTCATGCTGAATTCTTCCAGGTGTTCTATGCTTGTCAAAATCAATACACTTTCTCTTTTTTTTTATTTCTCAGAGGACAACTGGGCTTATATATTACAGAGCCAGAATTATTTCATTCAGGGAAAATCAGTTACACAAGCTAATAGTGATCTTCAACAACATGCCCCGTATGTCTGTGGGAAACACAACCTCTCTGAGCCTCTCAACAGGTGGGATTGGATGCCATGCCAGTGAGAGTGACCCCCAGGCCCTATGAGGAGGCCACCTCCAGACGCGGAAGCCTGCAGGATGATGCCTTTCCAACCCTGTGGGTCCTCGCTTTAGAACTGGCTCACAAACGGCCATAGCTGAGATTCTTTGGGGAGTTGGTTTTCCCAAAACCACTAATAAGTGGTAGCAGAGGCTGCCGTACTAAACCTTTGACCTGCAGGAAGCTGCCTAATTGTAGGGCTTTTCTTAAAAAAAGGCATCAAGACTGTCTTCATATTTTACCCCACTGGTTTATGCAACTTTATTGAAGAAAAATAAATCAATTACTAGGAGAGCTATTAGGTGATTACTCATCCTTTGACAGCTTGCGTCATCTGCTCAGGGCTATATTAAACAGCATTGGAAGATAGATGAACTAATAGCTCCAAGCCTCCCAACATGTTTTTTTTAAAGGTCATAGTTTTAAGTCAAATACTAGGGACCCAAACAATATTTCAACTTTTTTGTGTTTTATGTTGCTTGTTATTTAGATTCAAAGGCAGTGCTGGAGAACAGGTCATACTCTTTTCTGGGTTTACTCCATTATCTCATGTTGGTCACTGGGGTAACTGTTTACTGTGAGCCTTGGAAAAGCTTATGCATGTTGTTTATACATAAAACAACATATATATATGGAGTAGTAATGTGCTAGAACAGAAAAGAGGTAAGAGTTGAAATCAGAAAATTCTAATTCAGCAAACTGACTGTCAGCAAAACGCTCTAATTGCTCATCCGTGAGTTGCTAAAATACACAAGCCCTTTCGTGCTTGACTCTGATGCGCCCGGCAGCAGCCCTGACTGTGGAGGTCACAGAGGAAGGGCATAGAGTGAAGGGCAGCGGGAGTCCTGAAGGTGTGGCGAGAAGCCGTGATTACAAAAGTTACCTTTGCTCTAGGTCTCCTGAGGGTGATGAAACAATGTTTGGATTCATGTAGAGGCTATGTCCTATACATGATCGGTGACTTCTAATTTAACCTAAGCTCTTAAAGGTCTACTTAAATGGAAGTAGAGAAATGGATGCTTTCATGTATTTTAATACATTACATTGAGATGATCATTAAATATTTTTTTTAAAAAAATAAAAGAGCTGAGAAAGGTTCTGGTTTATTTTTGGCTACCTTTTTTTTAGCATCAGTTCAAACAACACATAGAGCTTAATTTGCAAAGATGCAATCAAGGGGATGACCCTGCCACTCTGTCTGCCTTTATGGACACTACATTAAAGAGAAAAGGGAAAGGACATATCAGTTATTTTATCACTCAAGCAGACAAATATTTGATAATTGCTTTGCTCTTTGCATCTAATTAAGTCTAAGATAAGGTTCCCAGACTTGTGTGATGGTTTGAACTAGTGGCATAATAATCTACCTAAATGTGAAAACTTTCAGTTGCAAGATATTAAGCAAAATTTAGGGAAAATAATAGCAATTGTTTAGAATTACCTTATAATTTGAAAATAATGTCACCGCAAAGACTTGTTAGGTCTTCTTCCCCTTCCTTCCTTCCTTCCTTCCTTCCATCTTCTTTCCGTCTTTTTCTCATCAGCATACCAAGTAACTAGTGAAATTTATTTTGCAATCCACCTACCTAGCTGACAGCATCACATGTACATGTGTAGAACACAAGAAGCAAAGCTAATTTATATTTGTTACATCATTTAGTGCAGAGGAAGGAAGGCTATGTTCTTTGGAGTGGAGGAATCATGTTGAGGAGTTTCCTATGAATTAAGAGTTGCAGGCGGCAGATTTCTATTTTTAATCATTAACATTTTTTTTTTTTTAACTTTTAGCTCCTTATTCCAAAAGAAACCTTGGACTTTAAGAGTCTCATGCTCCACTGACTGAGCTAGCTGGGCACCTTCAAAACCTTTGACTTTAAAATGGAAATTTCCTGGAAAACTCTGGTCGTCTGGCTCTTTCCTCTGAAGGTTTGCCAAACCATGAGTAGCATTTGGTGGAATGTTCACTGGTCCTCTGGGAGGTCTTTTGTTTGCTAAAAGTTGTATTGGACGTTGAGCTCCCCTTTTCCTTATGCCTGGAGCCTTTGCCAGGGTGCTTAGCAGCTCTGAGCTGAAGCTGCATGGTCAGGAAATGATGATGCACCCAGAGATAGCTGGGAGGACTGAGAGGGCACAGAGACGGACATCGCCAGCACAGTGCTAGGCGCACGGCTGGTGCAGGCTGTGGAACCCACGTGACAAGGGCGCTGCCAGAAAATCCAGGCAAAACCAAAAGAACCAGGGCAAATATTCCGCTGAGTCCACTTATTTCTGACTTCCGCTATGTAAGTATAATATGAAAACATTGTAGGAAATGATGACACATGTCAGGGACGTCAAGCTGTCTGTAATTTAATAGAACGTAGAGCACCATGGCGCTAAGTTTTGCCTTTCTGACCTGAATCTCTGCCTGCAATACAACAATAGTCTGGTGGATTTTTTCTCTGTGGTGTCTAAAGACAGAGTTTCATATCGAAAGTGAGTCCGCATGCCACTTCATCTACCCGAGGGAGAGTCTCCAAACCCCTTAGTTGAATAGACGCGAGGCCGACTGCCACTTCTTCCATTGGGCCTTCTGCCTCAGGAGCAGGTAGGTAGCTTGCGAGCTAGCCTGATTGCTGCAATTAACAAAATGAAACGGCTTATTATATTTTTATCCACTTCCATGCACATCGTGCTCTCTCACTGCAGCGTGAATCGCGTAGAGGCTGTCGTCACCACCGGGCACCACCGGAACCCTTCCCACATGCCCATTTCAGGATGAAAATCGGAGAAGATGCGCGTCCACAGATGTGTGCCCACAGGAGAGAGCGGATCTGCCATCCACAGCCCCAGAAACGGGGGCCGGAAGGAAACACCCCTCCTCCGCCGTCCTGAAGTGCTCAAGCATCAGGTGGGAGGGGCGTGAGGTGCTGTGAGCTGGCATATCGGGTGATTTTGATCTTTTCCAAAAGCAACATTGGATTGCTGAGATAAAAGAATGCGAGTTGATCAACATCTGTCACTGAAATTACACAAGTGACCAACTCAGTCCGCAGTGCTGTCGCCCTGCGCCGCTGCCGTCCTCTGAGCTAGATTTTGAAAGACAGTCTGAGCTATTTTTAAAAAGGCTTTAAGGAATTCGCCTTAGAATCATAAAAATGCAGGCAGGTTACCCGGTCTTTATATAGAAACAGGACTGGCTAATGGCACAGATGTTTTGAGAAGGCAAGGAGCATATATTTCGTCAAGAAAATGGTTCCTTAGAAAAGAGCGCTTGGATTCCTGTCTAAACATTGTGGCAGCCTTGCTTCCACTCAGCGCATTTGATACATTTAAAAGTGAATGTGGAACTTTATACAGCTCTGCGAAGGACGGCAGAGGTTTTCCTTGCTTAATTCAATTTGCTGGGAGAGAGAAACTTTGAAATGACACCAAACTGCTTAAAAGATGAGATCCTTAATGCGTGAAAAAGTTCATTCAAGCTAAGAGGCACGGAGTTACATGTGTGCATTTCCAATTGAAGTCCACAGATGTGCTGACATGTGCAAGTGTGGGCTACACATGTGGCTCCTCTTGGAAAGGGATAGGAGGAGCCTTCTTGGGTAAAAGCTCATGTGTCAGTAACATACAACTCTCTATGTAGTGAAGAGTGACACGCACCTTCTCCTTTCATGTTACTTTAGTAACACGCCCACATCTGATTCTTTTGTGTGTGGGGGTACTGGTAAAGGATCTCACTATGCAGCTTGGACTCGTGGTGATCCTCCTGTTTTCAGCTCTGGAATTACAGACGTGCACCACCATGCCCAGACTCAGTGCCTGACTCAGCATGCCTAGGCAGGCGCTTAGTCCGCTGAGCTATCTCGCTGGCCCTCTCTTTTGAGCAGTCATTATTGAAATTTCAGGTATTTGCAATTGGCTAGCACTGGTACTTCATTTATTTATAGAGAAAAATGAATTGGGCCTTTAGGAACTAACTATAAATTCTTTATTTTACTTTCATCTTCTGCTTATTTTTGTATTTTATCTGTTGCTAGCCCTTGAGTTAGGTAATCTCGACCTGTTGGTAAGAGAATTAATGTCTTTTGTCAGATGAAGAGCATCCATCATAAATGGACAGCAACTAAATGTCTATAAAGTCAGTGTTATTGAAGTAGATGAGGAATAGTTAAGATAATGTAAATGTGCAAAGAAAATTTAAAGGATATAGTCATTTTGGGATCAAGTTTTAATTTTTTTCTTCCACACAGAAACTTTGACATCTTTGTATGGTTATTATATATATATATATATATATATATACACACACATATATGTATATATATATGTCTCTATATATACATACATATATGTATGTATATATGTCTCTATATATACATACATATATGTATATATATATATATATGTCTCTCTATATATATCTATATCACATATTCTTTAGGTAGAGTCATTTAGAAATAGTAGTTTGAAAGCTAAAAAAATTACACTATTTTTCCCTCTAGAAAATAGAATGTGCCTCTGGAAAAAGTGAATGTTACAACCAGCATCTTCTTAATAGAGTTGAGGAGGACTCAGGCCCAGGGGCTGAGCCCAGGATCAAAAACCCTTCTCTCATCTGTATGCTAATAGTGGCTCCCACCTGTTGGCCTATGCTTCCTTTCTGTACAGGATTTAGTATCAAATTGAGATTTTAGGAAGAATTAAAATATAAATACAAAAGTCAAACATTGATCTTTTTTTGTACAGTGATGAAACTTTAATACTTTAAACTCTTCCCTGTACCTCTAAAGGTGAACAGACCTGCCAGTGACCTTGAGATTTGGCTGTGCTGTGCTTTCCGAGTTACAGAACCAAGACTAAATCAAGATTGGCCTCTCCTTTGTTCTTGCAATCTCCTGAAAAATGAAAGCTTATAACATGATAGATGTATAATTTCCTTACCAAGAATTCACAGCTGAAACTTCATAATTTTCAAGCATGTCAGACATAGACTATTGACAACGTTTAGGAAATCAATATAATGTTCCAAGTTCTACCTCTTCGTTACAGCCAACTTCCCCTCCACGACAAGGACACTGCATTCTCATTTATCCCATGGGACTTGCACAACTCCTAACACATTATACGAGGGATCAAGCTGAGAAGTGAATGCGAACTTACATTATTGAAGGGTGAAGGGGCCCGCTGTGTTTGTGTTGACTGACATTATTATACTGCGACCTGTTATTTACTCATGGTTTCAAAGGTTTAGTTCAACTGAGAATTCAATTTCTGAAGATCAGTTAGAAGTTCTCTTGAAACGAATGAAGCTAACAACTTATGGTTCTGCACGAAGTGAAGACTTTGTCAAAAATCGTCCTTTTTTCCTTCCACTATGGGGGTGGGACATTCACTGACAAGAAGAGCACCCTCCTGGAGCTTTACTGGTGACTCAGGAATTTTCCACTTCCCATCAGATGATTAATCTGTAATGGTGGAAATCTTGCTTGGAGGATCAAATCACAGAGTACTAGCAAATAGGTCTGCTGATAAAAATGGTTTATCTTTTAAAAATTGCTTTGGGGCTTTATGCCAAAAGAAGTCCTAGGTTGAGCCCTCTGTCATTTTCTGTGGATGTCATCATGGGGGTGGCAGTCTCTGGATGACCCACTGGTTATAGTGGTGGCTCTAGAACTTGACTATTTATAGTGACTTAGACAATCCAGGTAAATGAATGATTAGGTTAAACTGACCCCCCCCCCCTTCTTTTATAGTGACTTCGCTAATCTTTAATGTATCAGTTGGGTTAATATAAAACCTGGGAAGGAAATTTAAGACATCTTCCACTGTGGTCAGGTTTGTTATAATGGATGGATGAAAGTAATCATTTACATCTTTGATTTCCTGGGAAACATTGGCCAGTCTCGACAAGCCCTTTCTATGTAGGCTGCTTCTCTCTTCATGTGGTGTTGTGATAGCACCCCTGGCCAGGTTCCTGGGGGCACCAACTTGCAGAGTAAGGTGGTCTTGCAAGACACAAGTGTTTTCCATCTGCTGAGGCAGGATGATGGATTCGTGGACCAGTTTCTGACATCCTAAGTAATTACGATCCTTAAAGTATTTTTAAATAATTCCAGGTCTATAAAAAAAGTGATAATGCCTATATGCATACCCTATATATTTCATTACAAAAATATTGAAATAATCCATGAGTTATTCCACTCTGCACCAACTATAAAAAAATACTATCAAAGTTTGACCGGCACTTTTAATGCAACAAAAAGCACCATGACCAAGGACACTGAGAACAGAAAGCAGGGAATGTTACTTGCTGGACGGAGGTATTTAAAACCAGAAGCTTGTAAGAGTACGACTTTACAGATGAATCAATTATAAATCTTAGCTGGATATAGTGATAAGCCCTCTAGCAGTTCAGAGGGCTTCCTCGGAGCATAGGCGTCACATTTGTATGCTTGTACTAAAGTATGCCAAAGCCTTTAAAAGACACATCACTTTGACCTTGGGTTGGGAATGGGTAAGTCTGTCTGTACACAGTGGAGAGCTTGCTTGTCCATCCTCTCATCTGCTTTTGGGGGCTCACACCACCCAATCCCAGCTGTTAGGGCTTCCTTGTCAGTCCTGTGGTCAGATGGAGTTTGGCACTAGAAAGATACGGCCTGGTGTCTTCCGGAATCGCACCTGCCACAGAGTCAGCCATGCACCCTGCATCAGCACAGTCAATTACGGCGGCCTGGTTCTTTCCCTTCCATTCCAGTGAGAGCTGCCTGGATCTGGGAACTGGATTCTCAGTTTGCCCCCGCCCCAGCCTTCTCTAGGTGGATGTATGAAATTCTTGCAATTGAGTACTGAATTATGATTATTGTTTCATTTATATCACGAAGTTATCGAGCTCCTTGGTCTTGTTCAAAGCCTCATGTGTGCTGCATAGGATTTCTGTCATAAAAGATATTCTCAACTGAGAATTGAAAATAAAAAAGCAAATCCGGAAATGTGTAGAAAATGAACCATTCCATCAATGCTAATATATGTGTAAACACACTTGAGTTTGCTGCCCACTGGGTAAGCTTTGTCACTCATGGTATTGGTTTTCAAATGAGAAAATGGTTTATGAATTCTTTTCTAAAGAATATTATTTTTTTTCCTAGAGTCTTGGGGGATACATTTTCTCTCTCTTTGTTCTTATATTCCTGTGGGAATCAGAGCTTTTGAGTCAAGAGCAATCACCTAAGCTATTTTAACAGAGGACGTGTGTGTGCGCACGTGCGTGTGTTAGCGGATGTATCTTTTTGTGAAAATCAGTAAACGCCATCAAAACACCCTAATGACTGGAGACCTTTTAAATAATAATAATAATAATAATGATAGTATCCTCTGGTGGACGTGTTCCCAAGCTGCAGGAGGGGTTTGGCAGCAGCAGTCACAGGAAACTGGCTCTGTCCGGTGAAGCAAGGAGCTGCTTTCTGTGCTGCTAGTTAGAGAGGAGCCCGGCAAGGGCAGGCGCTGATGGACGGTCAATCCGCAGTCATGAGGATGGTCAAACTAAGAATGTTACAGCTCATTGCCCTATAGGATGAAATGTTATTATTGCCACAGCCCTGCTGTCACCCCTTCTTCTGGACGTTGTGGTCCCTGCAAGTCCTTTCACTTTATAAAGTGGTTTCGTATTCCAGCCGTTCCTGAATTAGGGCATCGTCTTTGTATTGCAGCCTTGGAGGAGATGGGGAACATTCAAAGGCTAAAATGGCCTTGCGCAGGCTTCGGTCCAACACGTGTCGCTCCCAGGCTGGGTACCTGTTCCTGAACAGGTCAATTTTAATGACCGATTCTTCAATCCGTGGTGGACGCGATGACGGGGTGGATGGGGCAGTGGGCCTCACCTGAAAGACAGGTGCACACCCATCGCGCTCTGCAAATTTCTGATCGCGCTCACTGGCGACACTGCGGTTGTTGGAGATGGACCGGAGGGTGCTTGTGGCCACCTCTGGAGGCAGAGAGAAGGCAGCCGTGGGGTCCTCACATGCGCAGCTCGGTGACTGCCCAAATCTTGGCCCATTGGGGTGAAAAAAGGCATAATACATCAGCATAAAAACAACCCCCGTGAGAAAGCTGCTGAACACCACACAGAGCGCTGGGATGGCAAAGGCATCCGCTATCTGGGGAGCCTTATAGAGGTACCAGAGTGCGCTCAATGCTGTGTTTTCCAAGAGGATGACAAAATAGTAAATGAACAGCCTGCAGCGTGTCCTGCCCTCCTTGACATTGAACCAGCTGAAGATGTAAATGATCCCCACCACCATGTCGAACACAATTTCCTCCCACTTGGTGATGCAGAACTCTGTTTCACAGTGGACGATCCAGAAGGTCATGATGCACCAGTGGAGCACGATGAAGATGCCAAAGTAGAGCTGAAACACAGAAGCAAAGAGTGCGAAGGTGATGACCCTGGCGGCGATGGTGAAGAAGTGCCAGCAGAACTGGATGATGACGGCCATGTAGCTGATGGGCTTCTTGTCATCTCTGGAGTCACGCAGTGCCTTCTGGTAGGAGGCCAGAGCCCAGGCCAAGGAGACAAGGGAGGCTGCTGCAGTGAAGCCTGTGGAGAGAAGTGGGAAGACGCTTAGTCAATAGCTAGACACACAGAATGGTTGGCTTGGGATAGCATGGCTTTCAAATTAAGGTTTGTCATCTCTAAGTTTTCATCTGACTAACCCTGTAGATGGAGGTCCTAGTCACTGGTATATACAGAGCAAATCACATGCAGAAGGCATGAATCCAGTGGAAATGGAAATGCTGCTCAAAATCGTTATGAACCTACATTGGCAGAGGTGGCAGGGTGTAGCTTCCTGTTTCTGTTGTAAATGGATCCAAGAGATGGGCTTTTCTTTCTTTATCCTCTTCTTTTTTTTAATAACCACAGACTAAAAGTTGATAGAACTGGGTTGCTGTTACAGCTTGTCTGCTTAGCATCTCCATAGCCTTGCACCATCACTGATGCTGGGAATCTCATTTCTGAAGGTGAACAGCTCCAAAGCACGTAGTTAATTTGGAGAATTCATGGTGGAAAGGGACACAGTGTCAAGAGGGGCTCAAAGGATGAGCTGGTTTGCTTTTCTGCTTTCCAGATAGAATACGTGTAGTTAACTCACAAAAGACAGATTTTTCTTTCTTTAGAATAAGGAAAGGAGGGAAACTCATTCAATCCAGCACCCAGGCCTGGTGTGTGAATGAGACTGCCCAGGGCCTGCTGGAACCCCATTCTACCCAGCACCCAGGCCCACCATGTGAGTGGGACCACCTGGGGCCTACTGGAGTTTCATTCAAGCCAGAGCCCATGCCCGGTGTGCGAGTGGGATGGCCTGGGGCCTCCAGGAAACTCATTTGACCCAGGCCTGGCATGTGGGTGGAACTTCATTGATTGGACGGGCCAGTTGTGGAACCCTGTGGCAGAACTCTCTGCTAGAGGCTAGAGACAAGACTTACACAAGTGATCCAGCAGCAGAACATCTTGCCAGAGTGGCACAGTGGGTTCACTTCCAAGGGATGAAGCAGGAAGAAGTGAAGCACAGTAGCCAGACCCAAGCCACACACACCTGGTTGAATTTGAACTTTGTAGATCCAGACCTGGTGCTAAGAAATAACTCTACCAAAGCTCTACATCAAAAGTCAGAAGACAGTGCTATACATAATGACAAAGAGATGGAGGAAAATGCATTCTCAGGTCCCAAGCCCAAGCCCACCAAGAACAAATACAGGAGACAATAGCATAGAAGAAATTGGAAATCACACACCTGAAATCTCTGAAATGATAGCATCTGAAGTAAAGATAAAGGAACAACTGCAGAAAGGTACAGAGGAAATCAGATCACAAATAACTTCTGAAGTGAAAAAAGAAATAGTAACTATAATGAAAGAAGTACTAGGTGCTTCTAAAGAAGACACTGATTAAAAAAATAGAGAATAGAAAAATGATGAAATCTTTGAATGAACAATATAGGAAAGAAACAGAATGCATGAAGCAAATTCAGAGAGATAAACAGGAACTTAAAACCTCAATCACAAGCTGGCAAAACCGTTTCAATGAAAGTGAAAGTAGACTTTCAGACCTTGAAGACACCATTGCAGCCAGTGAAAAGGTAAGAAAAGATCTCTTAAAAACAAATAGATTGCAGGAAAAAATAATTCAACATCTGTAAGACAATGCAAAGATGAATAATGTAAGAGTAATAAGCATCAATGAGAAGGGAATCAATACAAATGATA
>PVKN010007678.1:0-26258 GCA_004027915.1 Capromys pilorides | reverse complement strand
TAGTACTCTTGGGCCAGGGAGATAGCTCAGTGGAATAAGCACTTGCCTGTCAAGCACAAAGTCCTGAGTTCAATCCCTGGTACTGCAAAAAAAAAAAAAAAAAAAAAAAAAAAAAAGTTTCTCCTGGGACCTTAAGTAAATTATCTTAGTACTCTTAACAAATATGGGTGGCCCATCAATGTGGAACTTCAGTTCTGGGCCCTCGGGCCTAATGCTCTGATTTTTATACTGATCCTTGTACTAGCACTACATATCTTTTTTTTTTTTTTTTTTTAATCTTTATTTGGTGCAGGGTCTCACTACACAGTTTGGACTCACAGTGATCCTCCTGTCTCAGCCTCCCCAGAGCTGGGATTACAGGCATGTGCCACCACGCCTGGTTTTTGTGGCAGGCCCGGCACAGGGCCGGCACAGCATGTGGTACCAGGAATCGAACACAGGTCCTTGTGCTTGCCAGGCAGGCACTTAGACTTGCCAGGCAGGACAAGCTAAGCTATCTTCCCAACCCAGCACCATACATCTTTTTTTTTTTTTTTTTTGAGTATTTTTTTTTAACACTTTATTTAATTATGGCTGGCTCAGCCTGCCCTGGGGGTGGGGCTGGCGCAGCATGTCCACCACCACACATCTTAATGACTGAAGCTTTGTAGTAAGTTTTAAAATCAGGCAGAGTAAATCTTTCTGCTTTACTGTTTTGGCTACCCTTGCATTCCATAGGAACTTCAGAATCAGCTTGTTTATGTAAGAAAAACAGCTGGGAGTTTTAAAGAGATTGTGCTCAATCTGTAGATCAATGTAGGCATTATTGTTGTCTTAATAATATTGGTTTATAATATTTTCCCATATGTTTAGATCTTTAATTTCTTTCCACATTGTTTTATAGTTCTCAACACACAAATCGTACACCTCTCTTGCTACATGTATTGATAGGTATTTTGTTTGGATGCTTGGTGGAGTTGTCCTCTTTCCCTCCAGTTTCCCTCTCCTCTTCTCCCTCGTACAGTGCTGGGAATGGAACCCAGGGCCTCAAGCATGCCACGCAAGCCCTCCACCTTGAGCCACACCCAGCCTGGGCCTGTTCTCTCCCACTTCTGGTTGTTCATTACTAACATTCAGTGTACAGTGTCACATTGCTCGCTTATCAGTACTTAATAGTTGTACCTCCGTGTGCATTCCTTAGGATTTCATATATACAGAAGCAAGCTATAGACAGGATTTTACCCCTTCCTTGATAACCCAAATACCTTTGCCTTTCTTTTTCTTCTTTAACTGTGCTACTAGAACCTGTGACCAACTGAAATGATGAGAGTGGGAATTCTTGCCTTGTTCCTCATCTTACAAGGAGAGTGTCCAGTCCTTCCCTATAAAGCATAACACTAGCTGTGGACTTTCTGTGGCTGCTGTGTATCAGCCTGGACCCACATGGCCATTTGTTCTGGATTCTACATCCTAAACTCACATTGCACCGCCAGGACCATGGCACTGCTGTTCCTTCCTGCATCCCGCTCCCCTCCAAACTCAAACCAATCACCCATTCCTCAGACCCTGAGCAGCTCTGGCAGGGGAAGAGGTGGAAATGAGTCCCTGGGATACCGCCATGCCTTAGGAAACTCCAAACAGATCCCTCTCCCCAACTGCATTTCCTTGAACAAAAACTGCTGAATACACATACTACCTATTTTTCAGAGCTGTTGAAAACTTAATACATTTGAGCATATTCAGTACACAAATGACGGCTAGTAAATGTGGGATGGATCTGAATCTGAAAAGCATTCTTCAAGCCCCTTTCAAGATACTTGGAAGTGTGATCTTCTCTCAAAGATCTGACCAGAGTCAGCAAACAGTCCCATAACAAACAGAGATACTGGGATAAAAAGAGCCAGTCAGGAAAGAGATGTCACAGTCTCCAAGCTCTCAACAGCCTCAGACCAAGAGCTGCATCCCATGTCCTGAAGTCCAAGGAAAGGGCCTGGCAAGGACCACTGAGGTTCTGAGCAGAGGAATCACGGACTTAGAAACAAGGAAGTCAGAGCCAGACGCGAGGTGATGTGGTCCCGGTCTAGGGTCAGGCAGGAGAAGGAACACAGCGAACACAACACATATAAGAGACAATCATTCATTCAGCTATTTCTCAAGCTCATCTCATACTTCTCTCATGGAACGTACATAAAATAAATATTAAATAACTGCACATAAATAAACAGAAGATTGTCATAGTGGGAAGTGTCCCAAAGGAGAGATATCCAGTGGCAGGGAGGTTTTTACTGGGCATATTGGACCTAACCTCACTTGGGAGAGCAGAAGTGTTGTCCTGGAGAAGCGATGATTGAACTAAAGCCCAGAGGGAAGGTGGGAAGCATCAGGGCACAGAGGCAGACAGACAAGCACCAAGGACAGAGGTGGAAGAGTAGGCTGAGCACAGCCAAAAGCAGGCAGGCCAGCAGGAGGGGCAGGCATGGAGCCGGAGGAGGCTGGCGGGCCGGGCCGGGCCGGGCCAGGCACCAGAGGAGGGACCACATCTAAGGATCTTCACTTCAGAAGAGGAGCAGAGTGCTGGGCAGCTTCATGGAGAGCGTGAGGACAGCACGTGTGGATTTTTGCTGTGAAAATTTCCCTCTGGCTAGTGAGGAAAGAGAAGAACCCAACCCAGAGGGAGGGTTCACCGAAGCTGCACACCTTGTCCTCCTCAAGCTCTTAGAAAAGA
This sequence comes from Capromys pilorides, assembly GCA_004027915.1. Taxonomy (NCBI): domain Eukaryota; kingdom Metazoa; phylum Chordata; class Mammalia; order Rodentia; family Capromyidae; genus Capromys; species Capromys pilorides. Next base: position 23,554 of record PVKN010007678.1, on the reverse strand, counting down.
TAAGAGCAAGGTCCTGGGGAAACCCACAGAGAGGACTGACCTATCCAGGAACGTGGGGTAGCTGACTGGGGGCTTTTCTAGGGCCCAGAGCCCGAATGCCTTTTAAATTCTTCTCCAATAAACCCCACAAGGCCCCAGCTGCCTGGATGACAAACGCAGCATGGGACACTGGAGGGTGGCTCTTGGTGGTGCAGGATAATGGGATGGGGACACAGTAGGTCCAGGCCTATTGGCTCAGGTCCATCCAGCCAATGGCGCCGGGTGCACAGGCCCAAAGCCTCGGCCCATCCCTGCACTCCACCTTCCCTCCCAGGGCCCAGAGCCTCCCCTTGCAGCTCTCTCCACGCTCAGGATCACCTCACAGGTCCACTGTGCTGGTTCTGCCACTCGTGGCCACCATGGATTCTTATTACCTGGGGACAGAACTCAGCCAGGCCTGCCAGCTCCTGAACATATATCCTGCCTCCTCCGCTCTCGGCCACTCAGCTGCTGATCCAGAACACAGACTCTCTCAACCCTGTGTCCGCCGGCCTTGGTCATGAATGCCCCTCTGTGTCCCTGTGACCTCCCTGGTTCCTCCGGGCTGCCATAGGCCCTGATGTGTATAAATTTTTCCGAGGCTGCAGTGACCCTGGCCCAGCAGACCCATGTGTCACCACGTGACACACAACAGGAGCCAATGAATATGTGGTGCACAAATAACTAAGTGATTGATCAGGCTGGGCTTATGGAGTACTGGGTCACATCCTATCACTCAAATGACAATGACACCTAGGGGTAGCAACATCCCCAGGGTCACTGCTATGTCTGAGGCTGACTCCAAGTCCCAGGCTCTCCACAGCTGCTAGGGGTCAGCTGCTCCAACAGTCATCAGGCTGGGTCCAGGGCCAGTGAGGAGGGCCTGAGCTGGCAGCATGTGGGTAACAAAATCCCCAAGCTGTCATGGTGGGGGGAGCGCCGCTCACAGCTCTGAGGCTCCCGCCCCTCCGCAGCGGAGCCGGCCTGGGAAGGGTCAGATGTGCCTCTGGGCACCATTTCTTTACCTGTATGTGTGTACACAGGGTTTACTAAGTCACCAGACTGTCGAGGTGGGGCTCAAACTTTGGATCCTTCTGCCTCAGCCTCCCAGAGTGCTTGGTTACAGGGATGTGCCACTGAGCACAGAGCCTCAAGCCCATCAGCTGTCACATGCAGCAAGGATGGCCAGAGCCTGAGAAGAGGCTGGGACAGACTGAGAAGCTGCAGGGGGAGGCTGATGTCCCCACCCCTGCGGCCACATCTGCCTGAGCAAAGCCCTGCTGCTCGTCCACTCAAAGCTGCCCTTGACTCCCTTTCAATTTTTTCATTCTCTGACAGGTTCTCACTAAATTGCCCAGGCTGGGCTGGAACTTGTGATCCTCCTGCCTCAGCCTCCCAGTGCTGGGATCATAGGTGTGCACCGCAGCAGCAGGCTCCTGGGCTCCTTTCCATTTTCCCCCGAGACCACAGTCCCATAGCAAAAGACACAGAGCCCCTGGCAGACAGTGCCTCTGAGGGACCCTACACCTTGTCAGCAAGCTCTGCCGCAGCTGGCCAAGAAGAGAAGAAGAACGCTTTTGCTGCTAGGTGGCTCTCCCCCAAGGTGGGGCTCCAGGCCCAGCAGGGACAGGCAGGCCCCTCCGGCCTCAGCCTGCTCTCCAGGAAACCCAAGACTCCGCAGGAGCTTTCACTGGCAGCGGTGAGGCCCACAGAGCAGGGCCACCTCTCACCCCCCTCGGGCAGACCCTGCAGAGCACCAGGCCCTCACACATGGGGAGGGAGGCCATGGAGTAGTGGTGACCACTCTGTACCACAGCCTCCTCCCGTCTGACCTCCACCCCCTCCTGGTTTGTTTTTCTCTTCAGCACTTTCCTCCAGCTGACCTGCTATCTTCTCAGTTCTCTGTGCCCCACCTCTCATTATCAGAATTTAAGCTTTATAATACAGGGATCTTTGGCTGTCACATGTATGTGCTCAGTAAACAAGCATCAGGGCCAGATGGGGAGACCTTCAGCTCTGTCACGCCCTTGCTCTCTAGCTCACACTTTGCCCAGCATGCATCTGTGATGTTAGCAGGTTTACAGCACTTAAGCATTTATTTAAAAACACAAACATGGGCTGGGGAGATAGCTCTGTGACGCAAGTGCAAGGTCATAAGTTTGAACCCCGGTCCCGCAAAAAAAAAAAAAAAAAACACACACGAACAAAAAAATTCTTTCATCTCTTTTTGGATAAATATGAGTTAGGTGCTTTTTTTCCATCCCCAACCAAGAAAAAAAAAGATCAAGATTTCTGTGAAGGTTTCCAGGCAGATAACTCAGCAGCACAGCACCTGCCTGGCAAGCACAAGACCCTGAGTTCGATTCCCCGTAACAACAACAACAAAAAAGACCTCTGTGAAGAAAGGAGGCCCAGATAGGTGAAGCCACTTGTGCAAGGTCATAAAAGCATTTGGGGCAGTGTGGAGACAGAATCGGGTCTCTGGGCCTTGCCCAGCACCCCTGTCTTCCACCCCCAAGACCCACAGCAGGATGTAGGGCTGTAATGGCTGAACTAGAAAGGGGGAAGAGGAAGGGAAAGGGGGAGAGGGGGAGAGGGGAAGAGGAAGGGAAGGGGAACAGCATGAAGAAAAGCCAATTCCTCCAGGATTTATCACTCCCTTGGCCTCCCTCGAGGCTCGGGGCTCAGAGCTGCACCCAGGGAAGGCAGCTGTGGTAGCTGGCAGAGCAGAGGGTGATAAATGGATCTGGGCTCCAGGGGCTCCCAGGGCGGAGCAAACTTCTGCGCCTGGTCAGAGTCAGCCGAGCAGGAAAGCATGAAATGGAGGATTAGACAGAGAAGCTGCAGCTGCCCCAGAGGGAGCTGGGCAGGGAGCTGCTCCGCCTGCAGGGTCGGACCATGAGGAGGTTGGTCTGAGAAGCCCCAAAGGGGGAGACTCCAGAGGGCTGGTGGGACAGAGGTTGGCCACACAGGCAGACCCTGCAACAGCACCCACGGCTCCCAGGTCCTCACCTGACAGCCTGAAGTTGCCACCTCAAGGGTGCGGAGGCCTGGCGCTGAGGCCCGGGAGAAGAATGGGGTTCAGAGGACGCTGCTGATGCTGTCAGCATGTGATGGCATTATTTATTCAGAGGAAATGTTCGTGGGAGGAAGGGTCTACCTGAAGGGAGTGGATCATGGGTCAGGACCCTGGGGCTCTGGTCCCAGCCTGTTCTCTTCCTCCAGCTCTCTTACCCTTTCTCTCTGCTTCTGATCACGTGAGGTGAGCGGCTCCCCCCACCACACACTTCCTCCATGTTGCTGCGCACGGTGGACAGAAACTGTAAGCGGAAATACACCTGGCCTCCTCTGAAAACTATTTTGTTTCAGTGACGCAGCACTCGCTTCAGCAGCACATATACCTAAACTGCTTCAGCAACACAAAGCTGGCTAACACAAAACGTCAGGCAGCAGCAGGTGTAACCATCACAGCTCCAGTTTGCAACCACAGGGACATCACTACTGACCCACCTGGGAGGAGGACACTGGGCGCGGCAGGATTGCAGGGAGGGCAGATTTCCCCAGTCAGGCGAGGGACTGCCAGAGCCCCTGACACACAGGATCAGGCCACAGGAGGGCTGCCAGCTCAGGGAGTGGGGCTGTAGGTGGGTACCCAAGAGGGCAGGAGAGAGCCTTGAGTACCAAGAGGGGCAGGCAGAGGAAGGGACCCTACCCCCCACCCCATTACCAGCCTTTTATAAAAGAAGGAACAACTGTTTGGGGCTCTGTCTCTCCTCAGCTCCAACACAGAGGAGCTCGGCACTCAGCCGTGACCCTTGGATCTGGACCAAACTGGGACTTGATTGACAACAAGCTGTGGAGTGGAAGGGAAGGCCAGCGGGGCTGGGGTGGATGGGGGCGGGACGGCCACGCGCATGTTCATACCTCCAGAGGCTCTAGGGTGTTCTTTTTTTCTTTTTACTGTACTTGGAATTGAACCCAGGCCTTCACTGAGCTATATCCTTTTTTCTTTTTTTTGTTTTGAGACAGGATCTCACTAAGTTGCTAAGTTGCCCTGCTGCAATTAAGAGATCTTCCTGCCTCAGCCTCCTAGTGTGCTGGCACCACAGGCATGCAGCCCGTGTCTAGTACGGGATGTTCTGTTTTGCCTCACTGTGTGGGAGCACCCTGGAAGGCACAGTATTGACTGGGGTGACGCTATTTGTATGCAGATATGGGGTGATCTCAAGGGGAACTGTCAGTCAGGGCACAGGAGTGAGCACTGTGACTGTGTGCAGGGCAGGAGCACAAGCGTGTGCATGCTTAGGTATCCACGGACTCGCTCCGGAAAGAGGCACAGCAGAGGGCACTTGCTGTCACTGCCTCTAGGGAGGGGTGCAGGGAGACAGCAGCAGGCAAGCGGGTCCGACTCGACATTCTGAACCTTTCTTTGTCGAGGCAAAGTCTCATTGTGTAGGCCAGGATGGCTTCAAACTCACAACAATGCTCCTGCCTCTGGCTTCCGAGCGCTGGGATTACAGGCGGGCGCCACCACACCCAGCCTATATCTTTTGAATTGTGAATCGTACAGATCTCCACTGGTCCCCAACCCTTAGGAGCCGGCTTGTGGATCCTCAGCCTTGCCAAGGAGGCCCTTGCATAGCTCACCCAGGAGCAGCCCAGCCTTCCAGGCCAGGAGGCCAGCTGCACCCTCACGGGCCTCACCTCTGCTCTACAGGTCAGGAGGCCTGGACCCTGCTCTGTCCCCTTGCAAGAGATTCCCTGTGTCCTGGAGATGTGGCTCCCTCCAGGACAGGATCCTGGCCCCACATCAGAGACCATGAATTAGATCCCCAACCTCATCAAAAGTTACATGTGCACATACACACACACACATACACGTATACACACAGGCATACACAAGCACACGCACACGCACACGCACACGCACAGGCACACTCCTCTAACTGCCACCCGCCCCACACCAATTCAGTATGATTTGGAGACCATGCATGTCTGTGGATTACCGCACTCAGCCCTAACCCGGAAGGAGGCAGATAATGGAGAGCTGCCTGGGTCCGGCTGACTAATCTTCCAGGCCTTGTGTGTACGGGAGCCAGTCATGAGATGGAAATAGATTAACTAGCACAGTGCCCCTGTGGTTGAGGCCAGCAGGCTAAACACGATCAATACGTAAGGGCAAACACATGACTTGCTTTCTTGCACCAAAGCTCCAGTTTGGCATTTGGTCCTGGGAGACAGAGGATCAAGTTTTAATGAATTAATTTTCTAGCTCATTTTAAAATTAAATTACTCGTTTCTTCAAGTTCCCTGTGTACCATGGCTGGATGCGGCTCCTTAGGTCAGCTCTCACCCACAGCCCCAGAGCCTTGTCTTAGTCTAGCCCACTCGGGTTCCTGAGAACGCAAAGTCCTCCCCAGCATCTCACTGCAGTCTCCAGCAGTGATTCATTTCACAGGTTGCCCGCCAACCCTGCTGCCTCCACGTGCTCCCCAGGCTCATCCTGCAGAGGGCAGTGGTGCACAGAGAGCCAGCCAGCCTTGAACCTTGGGGGGGGGGGGGCAGTTTGACCAGGGATGGAGGCTCCGTCACCCCATGGGAAGAGTGGGTCTTCCTGAGAGAGCTCTTCCTGCAGAGCATGGCTCCTCCTCTGCCCTCTGATCACCACGGGAGAGAAGCTACTGCCAACTGTGGCCCCGGCTCTCCCCGGCCTGCTGCAGTTCCCAGGACCCTGGCCCCTACTCCAAGCCCTCTGCAGCCTAGCAAGCCTCTCCCCAAACCACAGGCAGATAGGCAGGTCTGGGCAGAGACAGCGCCATTCATTGGTTGGGCATCAAGATTCTTGGGCACAGGCCAGGAAGGACAGGCTCCCAAATGGGTGCTTCATGGGGACAGATGGGAGCCCGGGGCCCAGCAGGCCTGGGGCTGTCTGGGTGGGCTTGGGGCAGTGCATGTGGTGTCACCAGGCCTTGGGGGAATTTGTATGTGAGTGCACTTGGAGGAGGGTCATGGAGTCCCTGTCCCAGTCAGGATCCCAGAGGGGACTGCTGTCCACGGAGTGTGATGGGGACAGAGGGGCTCCAGGTGGCTCAGCAGTGATCAGCCAACACTGCCATCACCATGACAAGCGTTGACACCATGACATCGCCGCCACGCCGTGATGGTTGTGGGTGCAGCCCTGCCATAAGAGCGGTACGCCCGACGGTCCAGCCTGGCCCTGCTGCTCGGATGCCAGGTGCACATCTTCATTTGGAGCTGAAAACTGTTAAAAATTGATGCCTCCTCTCTCTAAATATTACACGCTCTGAACATGGGCACCATGCCAAGCAGCACTTCTCTGGGGACTGGGTAGCGAGCCCTGAAGGCCTTCTAAGGCGTGCGTTGGGGTGGGGGTGTTGGATAGGGGCATAGTGGCGTGTAGTGGGTTGTGTGTGCACATGTGTGTGTACGTGTAGTGGTTAATAAGGTGTGTGTGGGGGGTGGTATGTGCATGTGGTATTTACTGGGGTGAATATGTGTAGCATGTAATGTATTATATGCGGTGTGTGATGAGCAGGGGCTGTCTGTGGGGGGTAAGGGTGTTTGTGGTGTAAACTACGTGAGAGTGCACGTGTGGCGGTTGGCTGTGTGTAGTGTGGGACGGGGTGTGTGCTGCATGTGCACATAGTGTACTGCGAGGTGCATGTGTAGGGCTGAGGTGTGATTTGTGTCTGTAGAGGCAGAGGTACACGCCGTGCGGCATGGGATGTACAGAGCGCGTATGGGGAGTACAGTGTGGTCACGTGGTGTGCTGAGCGCAGTGTGGGGTATGTGGTAGTGGGTGTGGTGAGGACAGGGCGCAGGAAGGGGCTGCGGCGGGGTGACAGTGCCCTCCTTACACTGAAAGGTGGAGGGCTACTGGGCCTCCTACTCATCCCTGCTGCTTTGCTTTCAGCTGAGGTCCAGCAGCGCCCCCGGCTGTCCATCTGGGAACTGCACCTGCCTCGGGCCCCTCTCTACCCAGCCCCAGATCAAGGGCCACCCGTGCATCCCAGCCAGGCGGATGGGCAGACGAAGGCAGGTGGGCTGGAGCCAGGGCTCATGCCTTGGAAAGGAGGTGGGCGATGGCGGCAGGCAGGAGCACAGGGAGGCCCCTCAGCCAGGTAAGGGAGCAGAGCCACAGCACGGGCCGGCACAGCGCAGGAGAGGGGTGTCCACGGCGCAGCCTGTGTGACTGCAGCCAGGGAAGGGGCACGGCAGGGAGGCTTCAGAAGACTGTGCACACACGCGAGGATACCATGTGTGCCCGTATGGGCGTGAGCATGCATGCACAGGTGTTATGAATGTGTGTAAGTGAGTGTGCAAATGTGTTATACACCAAAGATGAGCGGGGTGGGGAGGAGCCCTGGGGGAGGAGCGGCAGGTTCCGGTCCGGGTAGCATGGGTCAGGCCCAGGTCCTAACTCACAGGGGATGTTGGGGAGCTTAAAAAGCCTCATGCTGCCACTAAGTGGGGCCCACATAAAAGGTCAGTTTCCTTTCTTTGGTTCTCACCACAGAACAAGGCTGACTTCAGGCTGACCAGTAAAAAGTCAGTGTCTTCCGGAAAGGACGCTGACTGCCACTCCAGGGTCTGCCCAGGAGGGCAAGGGCTGCTGCCCAGTGTGAGCGGCCAGGGCACCTGAGGCCCAGAACCCTTGTCCCAGCTCCATGTGTTCCTCTCCTCCAGACCGCATCTCCTCAGCCTCGTGCCAACGTCATTTGTGTGGGGAGCTTGGTCCCCTGGACAGCGAGGGCTATGAGGTAGAAGTGGGTCTTGTTTACCTTCTCATTTCTTGTCAGGCCTCACTGTCCTGCTTGGGCGCAGCGCGGCTCTGAGCAGGGGGTCTCCCCAGGCATTGCTGCTCCCTCAGGAAGAGGAGCTGGAGGTACACCTGCTGGGCCAGGCCCTCCCGTCCAGGCTCCTGCAGGCCCACACCGCAGGCTCACTTATGTACCAGGTTCCAGGGAGGGGAGCAGCTCTCCACCTCATCTGACCCTGGAAATATTCTGGGCACGTCCACCTGCTTCAACTCTGTTCTTGGATCCAATACATACATTCATTTTCTCCAAATCTAGCGAGGCCAGGCCCTAGGCTAGATGCTAACAATCCAAGGCAAATGAAATCCAACCCCATCCAAAGTAGCCCACCAGGCAGACAACAGACTCAGGCTTCGATGGGGGTGGGGCAAATGCCATCCTGCCACTTGACACAGGTGAAGACACTGTGAACTTGGCCCACCCACCACCCCTACTCCGGGACTCCCCTTCCTGACCAACAGCACTGGTGAGCTTCTCAAGCACCCAGAGGCAGGACTGAGTATGTGTGGGTTTGGGAGTCGGGCAGGGGTCATCAAAGCACTAGGCCCAAGGATGGGGATCTCTGCTGTTGCATGCCTATGCTGCATCCCATCATCCTCAGTTTTCAAGGTTGCTTCTGTCCTTCCCATTTTACAGACGAGGAGACTAAGGCTCAGCAGTTTACTACCACAGCAACATCTTCTTCCTCAAAGGACCAAAAGAGCTGCATCCCAAAAAGCATCTCTTTTGTGGGCCAAGCCAGGGGACAAGGGAGGTCGGGAGAAGTGCTGGGAGCCCAGTCAGCTCTGCAGCAGGGCGGTGGGCAGCAAGGGAGATGCGGCGGTGTCACCCCCTTCCACGAGTGCCTCACTCCTCCCAGCCACCAGCAGGATCCGAGACAGCTGTGCTGGTCTCCCTTCAGATGGCGATGCCCATTACTGCCAACACCTCTGACAGCTTGCAGTCTCCAGAACTAAACTAAAGTGGGTCACCCAAGCCCCGGGGGCATAATTAGATCCCCTGGAGAAGCCAACTTCCTCCTACCCAACCCGGGGCTGAAGCAGATGAGGAAACAGTGCCAGAGGAAAGCACCATGGTCTCCAGAGGCCAAGGGGGCAGACGGGGGACATGATAAGGGAAAATTCCGAATGTGGGCCCAAACCTAGGAGACAGCTCCCTGAGGAAAAGGACTCAAGGGCCAGAGGTGCCGACGGGCAGGCTGAGTTAGTACCTGGGTGGGGGCAGACTGACCCGCTCAGGGCTCCGCTCGGCTGCTTTTAGCCACGAGGGCTCGGGAAGGCTGCTTCACTTCTCTGGCCTTGTTATTCCATCTGCAGAACGGGAACCTCATGGAACCAGCCCGCAGGTCCCAGGCTTTTAAACGAGCTATGCAAAGCATATTAATGCCTGCATCCTCCTCAAGCCAGCCGGGCTCACACAGTGCAGAGGCAGGCTGGTGAGGGCTGCCATCGGCCCCTTCGAGGCCCTGCGAAGCTCCTGCCACTCTGTTCTTCTGGGAGAACGCAGACCCCCAAATAAACTGCTCTCTAGCCTTCTCCACACCTGGCTCCCCTCTTCAGAGCCACTGTCCTATCTCAGACTTCTTTCCCATCCTGTGCCCAGACACTGCCAGCCTTGCCCACCTCTGCCACCCCGATCAGCACCTCAGCACTGGCAGCCTCCTCCCTGCGAATGTGGCGTCTCCGTTTGGTGGCCCAAGTGTTAAGTCCTCCTGTGTGGGTGACTGGCCTGCCTTCCTTGGGGAAATCAGCAACCCACCTGCTCTCCCCTGACCCCATGGTGAAGACACCAGGATACAGTGGGACAGCGCCACCCAGACTTCTCAAGGACCTGGCTGGATCCCCGCTACTGAGTGTTTCTGCCCCTCAGGCAGCTTCTGGACAGGATCAAGGGTCACTGGGGTTGTGGCTCTGGAAGCTGTTAGTACAGGGGTAGAGGGGACTAGAAACGGAGTCCCCTGGGGAGAGGAAGTGGGCTTGAGAGGAAAACTAGAGATGACAGAGACATCACCATGTATAGGATTGGTAGACAAAGAGGAGATGGAAGGGAAATGGGACTGGTGAGGATGGAAGGGAGCCCAACAGAACAGGAAACTCATGAAACAGTGAGATTTTATATGAGGGTTGAGCACAAGGACTCTCCTGGGACTTTGGTGCTTATACAGATGCATGTATCAATAAGGTATATATGATTTGCTGGGTCGAAGTTACAACTCAATAAAAAAAAATTCAAATGTTTGGGCTGGGCGTGGTAACACACAACTGTAATTCCAGCACTCAGGAGGCTGAGGCAACAGGAGGATCATTGTGAGTTCAAGACCAGCCTGGGGGGTGGGGCCGGAGAGATGGCTCAGCCGTCTAAAGCACCTGCTTAGGCAAGCTTAGGCAACCACAGGGACTGTGGTTTGATCCCTGGCACCAAACGCTGTGTCAGCCCCACCCCCAGGGCAGGCTGATCCAGCCATAAAAAAAAAAAAAGAAAAAGACCAGCCTGGGCTACAAAGTGAGCTCAAGGTCAAGGCCAGCCTTAACTACATAGTAAGACCCTATCTCAAAAAGATAGAAAAAAAACCCAAAAACCTGAATGTGCAGAACAGACAGGGCTGCAAGCTGACCGATGCCCACTGCTCCAGCCTGCCTAGGTGCCCAAGAACACCACAAACAGGGCAAGATGGACACTGGCACCACGTTGCCTCCCTGGGCTCTGTGCGTATCCCAGAGGGACCTGAGGGCAAGGCCCAGACCCCGGAACTCTACTTTGAGAGGCTTCTGGGAGGAGGCAGGCTGGGCTCTGGAGCAGAGCTGGCAGGTTGTGTATGCGGCCCACAATCATAAAACAAGATGGCATCACTCGCAACCATAACCCTGGAAGGCACAATGACGAGAGCTGGCTCACAAGGGGACAAGGCAACACTGCCGGTCCTGGCTCCAGAGACCCCTCTGGAGAACCCCTTCTCAGCCTCCCTCATGGGAACTGAAGCTTTGAGCCACACCCATCACTGCCCAGCCAACTTTAAGGAATAGCCCATGCCCTGAGCAGAACACCCAGGAAGTGGGCAGATGACTGTCACCTTCGCATGACCCCTGGAAACTCTGTGCCCTCAGGATGTAGTCTAGGAAGGAGCCCATCCACCCACAATCAGGCCTTCACCACCTCTGAAGGCCAGAGACCTGAGCCCAGGAGGAAGGGGCCTGCCCAAGGTCACAGAGTCGGTGTGCTGCAGCCTGGTCCCTCTGCTTCCTCTCTCCTCCTCGGGCAACAGCGAGGGCTGGAGGGAGGTGACTCCCTGGGGAGGATATCCTCTGCTTGGTATGGGAAAATAGATTTGAGTTCAAAATGAAGAACTATTTTTATATGGTCTATGCCACCCAGTCATGGCATGGTGGCCTCTGGTGGTGACGAGTGTCCCATCATTAGGGGTGTTCAGACTGAGGTTAGACCACCAAGAGGAAGGATGCCATTAAGGTACTCAGGTAGGGGACAAAGCGTTAGTGTAGATGAACTTCCAGGTGCTCTTCCCAGCCCTGCAGGGCTCTATATCCCTGACAGCGTCACGCCAGCCCTTGCAGCCAGCTGGTCTCCTCTGCCCAGTTCCTGTGGGTTCCCCAATTGGTCCGCATGCTGGGGGCAGGTCTGGGTCCAGATGGGAAGCAGCCTCCCAAGTAGCATGGGGGCTGTTGGGCAAAAGGCCCCAACCCAGCTCCCTGAGGTTTGTTAGAGAGAAAGGTGAGCATTGAAGATGTGTGGTAGCAGGCAGCTCATTAAGCCCACGGAGCTTAAAAATAGTGAGGTGCAGGCAAGAGCGGGAGGGGAGCTGGGGACTGCGACAGTAGCAAGTCATACACAGCAGCCAGGAAGGACAAGATGCAGCAGGCAGCAAGCTCCTTAGCCAAGGCTCTTCCTCCAGGGAGCCAGGCACTATCCCTCCGGCATTACCAACGGGCTAAAGGAAACTTAAGGGGGACCAGGCTTCCCCCACCCCCCCCCACCCCCGCCCTTGGGAGGCCTTCACACCCTTTCTTATTGGTGTGGCGATGCCGGCTCTGGGACTGGATAACCTTAACTCAGCCCTCCCACTGCCTCCTTCCAGCCTAGCGACCTTGGAGAAGTCATCCCCCTGTGCTGGACTTTTCTCCTCCTCCACAGACTGCAGGATTAACCACGTGATCTGCACATCCCACACTCAGCCCAGGACCTGGACACAGCGGGCACCTTGCTGGAGGCCCCAGGAAGGTCTGATGGGAAATGAGGGTGGTGCCAGAGAAAGCATCTGGGGTGTAAAAGAAGGCAGCTCCCTTATGTGGGGCAACCACACTGACTTTGGAGAACAAAGTTCAGGCTCACACTGACGCTGATGGGGCAAAGTGCATAGTGGAATCCTGGCCCTCAGGATTCAAATACTGAACGGGATTCATTGCAGCACACTCATGCACAGTGCCAGCTGGACGCTCAGAACATTTCCACACAGGATCCCGAACCAGGAGCCTGGCCAAGCCTCCGAAGGTGACAGCGTGGTCCACTTGAATGAGGACTGCAGGACTCCAGAAGCTTAGAGGCCAAGAAGAGAGGCCAAGGAGCAGTGGCGAAGATCTAGAGGACAGCTTTCCTGGCTTAGACCCAAGAAAGTGCTTGGCCTGTGACAGAGAGGTCTACTCCAGGTTCTTCCACACCCATGGAGAGTCCCCTGGCCTGCATGGGGGTTGGTGGGCACGGCAGTGGCCCTGTGGAGGCATCCACTTGCAAAAGATGTAATAAGTGGATGGAACTTCAGGGTCCATTCTTCCAGCCCTTGTTCAGTGATGGGGAAACCATGCCCAGAAAGGAGAAATGACTTCCCTCCTGAGACAGATCAGCAGCCAAAGTGAATGACGGAGCCAGAGCTAGAATCCAAGATTCCTCATGATACTGTTGTGCTACACACACATACACACACACACACACACACACACACACACACACACACATATCCTGGCCTGCCTCTCAGCAAATACCATCCTGGATGCTTTATATACTGAGGGGAACTGAACCCAGGCTGAAAATTACCAGGACAGTAATTTCCCTAAAATCACACAGTAGGTCAGACAGAAAAATCCAGTGTCTAGTCTGGTCATCTTTCCTGGGACTCAGCAAACATTCATTAATTCCCCACCCTGGGCCAGGCTGGGGGCTGGAGGCACGCACTCACACTTTATCTCCAACCTCACATATATGGGCACAATGAGGTAAGCACATAGGGCCTGCACTTGGTAGGGCCAGAATCCCAGCCCTCAGACAATTTACCAATGCCTCAGTTTCCCTATTCTGTGGAATGGAATAATACTATCTGCCTTGTAGGCTACTGTGATAATGAAAGGAGATAATCCATGTAAAATACTCAGACAGGGCCTGTCAATATAAATATGAGATTTAAAAACAAATACCCAGCAATGACCATGACTCGTCCCGATGGCTGACACTGGCAACAGTTCTACAAAGCACTGTACATGGTTCCAAAGTTAATCCTGAGGGGATTTGACCCTGGAAGATACAAAAGATGAATGTTCTGTTATACAAGTCTGGCCTTAACTTGCCCGTGATCACCCAGCAGAAAAGCTTAATTACGAGGCATAGAACACAGAGCTAGATTAGTATGATGTGCTGTAAGAGGCTTATACCAACAGCCTCTAACAATGCCAGTTTCACTGGTAACCCACTGCAATTATGGAACGCTGGACTATGTATACAACTACTCCCTCAAAGAGAAGAATTTTTTTAAATTTTTTCCTCCCCTACTAATATGGATTAGAAAATTTTTTTATTATTTATTTATTTGTTTGCTTGTTGTGTTTGTTTGTTTCTTTATTTATTTTGTGGCTGGCCCAGCCTGCCCTGGTGGTGGGGCTGGCACAGCATGTGGTGCCGGGGATTGAACCACAGTCCCTGCAGTTGCCTGAGCTTTCCTAAGCAGGCGCTTTAGACCACTGAACCATCTCGCCAGCCCTAGAAAATTTATCATGTCTACACCCTGTGCTCTGTATAACTACCATGAGGACAACAATATTCAATGTATCAGTTATTATGAATGTACTACTAACGTGTTTTGAAACTATCATATTGTTATTTCTTATTAAAAATAAATAAAAAATAAAAAAAAAACAAATACCCACTTGGCAGAGCAATTTTACTCAAGAGAAATGAAAACAAGACCTTGTAAAAACCTTTACACCAATGTTTAGAGCAGCATCACACATTGTACCTGCAAAGTGGAAACAACCCACGTGTCCATCAACTGATAAATGGATAAATGAAATGCAGGATACCCACCCAGTGGAATTTATTCTGCCATAAAAAGAAGCAGAGCACTGATATGTGCAACAGCATGGGTAAATCCTGAAAACATGCAAGTAGAAGAAGCTAGCTATGAGAGACCGTATTCTACATGATTCACTACACGAACTGTCCAGAAGAGGCAAATTTCTAGAGACAGGAAGATAACTAGGGGTGGGAGAATGAGAATAAGGCAATGAGGATGTATATGGGATTTTGCTTTTGTGGTAAAAAATCTGGTGAAATTAGATTGTGGTGATGTTTGCACAATCCCATTCACTCTGTTAAAAATAACTGCACTGTGCATTTTAAGTGAGTGGAATGTAAGGCATGTGAATTACATTTCAGTAAGTTGTTCTTTAGAGTAAGTAGCTATTTACAAACTCTGTAAATAAGATAATAAGTAGCATCTATCTCAGCTGAGTGCGGGGGCACACGCTGTAATCTCAGCACTCAGGAAGCTGAGGCAAGATGATTGCTGAGAGTTTAAAGCCAGCCTAAACTGCACAGCAAGACCCTGCCTCAAAAAGGCAAAAAGAAAAACAAAAAAGTATCCATCCCAATCCAGAGATTAGGCTCAGAGAGACCTAGTAACTTGCCCCAAGTCACCCAGCTGGTTGACTGCAAGATAGAATATGGGACAGGCTCTCTCTCTCTCTCTCTCTCTCTCTCTCTCTCTCTCTCTCTCTCTCTTTCTCTCTCTTTCTCTCTCTTTCTTTTTCTATTTTCTTTTTGGGGCCAGCAAGATAACTTGGCAGTCTAAAGTGCCTGCTTAGGCAAGCTTAGGCAACTGCATGGACTATGGTTCAATCCCTGGCACCATATGCTGTGCCAGCCCTACACCCAGGGCGGACTGAGCTGGCCATAACATAAATAAATAGAGTTTAAAAGAAAGAAAAAAATCCTTAGTATCTATTTATATTTTGTCTTTTTGAGATAGGGTCTCACTACGCAGTTCAGGCTGGCCTTGAGTTCACTTTGGTAGCCCAGGCTGACCCTGAACTCTCAGCCATCCTCCTGCCTCAGCCTCCCAAGTTTTGGGATTACAAACATGAGCCACCTTGTCCAACCCCTTTTTCTTTTTAATCTTAAGTCTAAGGCTCTTTTCTTTTTTCTTTTTTAAAAATTTTATTACCTTTATAAGGCTCTTTTCTGAAGTTTCCCTAAAAGCTAGTTCAGCCCAGACTTGTAGAGACCAATTCTGCCTTTGACTGTGTCATGGAAAAGCCTCCATGCCTTGTCCCAGTGAGACCATTGGGAAGTTCTCTGCCATCTGAACACTTCTACCTTGTGGAAAGACAATGTCTAGGGAGACTTAAGTTCAGGACCAAGGTCACAGGAGAGAGCCACCTGGTGGGGATCCCATGTTTCTAGCCAATGGCACCAGTCACTTCTTTAGGGAAGCTTGGGAAATGGGGCAGATCAAGCATCACAGTCTTGGCCGTGAGCTTGTGGCTGACTTTAGGATGACCTTGGGTAAGCAAGCTCATCCCAGGGCTCTTGGTTACTAAAGTGTTATTTTGGAGGAGCTCTGAGGACAGCTCCCAGGTCAGACATTTCCAAGAGTCCAAGTCTCTCTGAAATAGAGCAGCCTCCCCTCTCCATACCTGAGACTCACCCTGATGGCCAGCAGGGAGAGCTCATTCCACTTCTCACCCAGTGAGGAAGGCAGGTGAAGGTGGCAGGGACAGGGTACGGATACCCAGGATTCTCTGGTTCCCCGGGAGGGAAGGTGCCAACTCTACCACGCACCTCATGCCCTGCTTCCAGCCAGTGCCCCTGCACTGTGGGCAGCAGCAGGAAAGAGACTCCTACTCCTGCCACCCCAGGGAAGGCATCTCCTTGGTCATCCAGGGTTCCTGACCCAGTGTCCCAACCTGAAGGAAGCTTCTCCTGCCTTTTGCTCTCTGCCTGTGCAACTGTGGATAACGTCCAGAAACCCTGCTGTCACCTCCTGCTCTGCTCAAGAGCATCCAGAGATGTAGAACCATCAGCCCCTTTCCCAGCCAAATGAGGAAGATCAGCAAATAAGAGGAGCCAGGCTCAGCCGAAGCCACCCGGAGTCCAAGAGGCTGCACTGGGAGAACAGCCCACTGGGTCCGGTGCCACATGTAGACAGCACAACCTGCCTAGGCCTCAGCCAGGAAGCCTGTGTGTGTCCCTGCATGGAGCCAGGAAGAGGCCACCTGTGCACCTGCGAGGCCAGCATCTACCTTGCTCTGTTCCTAGGACATGTGGGTGGGGTAGACAAGAGGAGGGCACCTTCCTCCTACCTTCAGACGAGCACAGCTGAGGCCCAGAAGCAGCAGGACAGCCTGCCTGTGGCCGGGGGACAACTTAACAGACTCTAGATCTTTTTTTTCCTGCAATGCTGGGGATTGAATCCAAGACCTTTGCACTAAGCTATATCCTAACACACCTCCCACCAAGTTTTCAGATTTTAAGACCTCATCTCACCATGTCCCTATGTTGCCCAGGATGGGCTTGAACTTGCAATGCTCCTACCTGGGGCCCCCAGAGTGCTGCATGTGCATCCATGCTCAGTTTCTGTGGCCAACACAGTGTGCCCAGGGCTCCAGGGCCGGCACAGCACGCAGTGCCAAGGAGCACACCCAGGTCCTTGCACTTGTCCGGCAAGCACTTAGACCGCTGAACCCCCTGTCTTCTAGGCCATTCTTACCAAATCCAGTCACATCCCTGCCCTGCTAGGCACTAAGTTTATATTTGAAAAGTCCCTCTCAGTTTTGAGAAATTCCACAGTCACCATCTTTGGAGCACTTATAGCTAAGTCCTTAAAGCACTTTGTGTCAGGTACTTGCTATCCTATCCTCAGAGCTTTGTAAATATTAATATGTTAAATCTGCATATCAACCTTACAGCATTAAAGCCAGTTCATTTCCATTTTACAGATGAGGACAACAAGGTAACACATGTTTAATAAGTCCAAGTCCTATAGCTAAAAATCTGGAGGCCCTGGGATATGAACCCAAATACTGGAGCTCCTACGTGCCATCCAACAGCATCCAAACCACCCAGCACAGGCACTGCTAGCACCCGCCCCACAGGAGGCGAGCGAGGGGCCTGGGGCGCCTGCTCCAGCCAGGGCACTGATTTAGGGTCCGCTTCAGCTTGGGAGGCGGCTACACCATGTGCTGGGGCCACAAGCGGAGGGAGGGCACAAGGGGCAGGCTGAAACCTGTCCCCAGCAGCCGGCTACTGCAAGTCTGGGGTGGACGTGGAGCTGAAAGCAGGCTGCTGGCAGCTTGTGGGCCCAGTAGCACCTGTCCTGGCCCCAGACTGAGGCCTGGCCACTCTGTTGCTCAGCTGGGCTCCCCACTCCCTGGCAGGGGCAAAACAGAAGTCTTGGGTCCTCTGGCTATCCGGTCTCCAAAGGATGCAGGCCCTGGTGATCACTTTGGGGACTAAGGAGCCACGCTCAGTCTTGAGGGATGTAGCCCAAAGCTCCAGGAGTGTTACCACAGCGTGTCAGGGACAGGTAACAGCTCCAGCTGATTCCTCCGTGAGCTCAGTAGATCACCTCCCACGGCCACACGCCTCTCAGATTCATCTAATCCGCGACTCCCACGGTGGGAAGTCCTTCCTCGTACCCCGCAGGAGCCCTGCCTGCTGCACTGCAGTCCCACCACCTTGTTTTAGAAAGGCTTCGGCTTCCACACACACACTCCTGTGAAATGCTAGGGCTCCATTCTGCATGCAACGCAGCAATCACAAGTTATTAAAGCGGTCGGCAGCTGCTCGGTGTTCGAGAATTTCATTTTTTGTGGAGAAATGGCTCCTCCGGCCCTCTGCAATCTCAGGAGTTGGGGAAGAGGGAACAGGATGCAGGGAGGAGAAATGGAAAGGTAACAAAACAAAGACAAGACCCAGGCTGTGTCATTCACAGCCTCTCCTGACCTGCCAAGGGCTTTGCATCTCTCCCTCAGTGCCCTGGGGGCCCAGATAAGAAAGCCAGCTTCTCACAGCTCCTGCCCTGACCTGCTCAATGGGCCATCTGCTTAGAGCCCTTTCTGCAAAGCTTCCAAAGCCCCGTTTCTCCAGGGAGCTGTAAGCCAAGGAGACAGCAGCTCTGAACAACACAGGAAATGGTTGGGGGCGAATGAGGCAGCACACTCTGGACACCTCTGAGACACAAAGGGTTATTCAACGTGGAAAATCCTAAGGCTCCTGCAGAAGTCAAGGGCCTGCTCTGCAGCCCTCCTTTCTAGAGCCACTCCACCTCAGCCTGCACCACCCCAAATCAGACTTACTTTCCCGTCCTTCCCCACTGGACAAATATTGGCTTTTCCTTCACTTTGCCTCACCATGACACGGCAACGGATGGGCCGGCCATTGTCTCTCTCCTCTCAGAGGCAGGACCAGCTGTCAGCGCAGGAGCAGGCGGGCCAAGAAAACGAAGAGTGGTCTTGGAAGTCATGGAGCTGTCTTTGGCCTTCTGCTTTGTCTTTCTGTCCCCTCCCTTCCCCAGGCTCATCTGAGTTTATTTTGCACATTCTGGCTGTCCGGCCGCCATGTGGCATGTCTGACTCAAGCAGAATGGCATGGCAGCACGGCCACGGAGGCGGTGTAGCCTATGCTAGTCCTGTAATTTCTTGGACCTCGGCATTCTAATCTGCACAGCTGGGATGCTGGCCCCAATAATCTCAGTCTCTGGATCAGGAAGTCCCTGGCCTGCTGGGGACGCACTACACCCTCCCTACTGCAGCCAAGGCAGCAAACCTTGTGCTCTGGTTTCACAAGAGATGGAAAATAACAGCTCGGTGCTTGGCAGGGAGGACGGAAGGAGGACTGGACTGAGGGGCCACATGTGCCAACCAGGGCGCTCTGATCCCGGAGCTAACATGCCTATGGTGCTGGGCAAGGAGCTCACCCCCTCCAAGCCTGTTTCCCCCAGATCAGAGTCTGATACCCAGATGATGATCCCTCAGGACCCCACCTTTCCTACGGCCTGGCCAAGGGCAATGCCGCCTGGCTCCTTCAGCCTTTTCCCAGAACTCCTTCCACAGTCTTTCCTAGACCCGCCACAAGACACCCTACTCCCACCCTGCTGTGTCCCTTCTGGGTTCCTGAGAGCACCTGCTCGCCCTGCAGCCCCATGTGGCCAAGCTGTCCTCCACAGGATCTGTGACAAGGACTGTCACACACAAACACCTGCAGGGTCTAGTGGGAGGGGGCTATGCAGAACTAGGGTTTTGCCTTAGAAGCCTCCATGTGGTGCCAGCTACAGGGCTCTGAGCTTTGTTTCTGTCCTTCCTCTGGCCTGTATCCCTTCTAGGACCATACAAAACCTCAAAAAAACCCATCCCTGTGTAACACCAGTTTCTTGCCCTCAGAGCTCCTATACTTCAGTTTTATATAACTTATTCTCTTCAGTTTTATATAACTTATTCCCTAGGAGGTAGGAAATATTATCTCCATTTCACAGACAAGATAACTAAGGCTCAGAGAAGTTAAAGAATTTGCCTAAATTTCCTTAAGGAGAGAGCGAAGACAGGAACCTGGTTGCATCTGTGTATAGTCTTTGGCTTTGTCACCATTGCCTCTCCTCAGACTTCAAGATAGGATGGAGCCAAGACCAGTGAGTGCCCAGTGCCCAAATGACCCCAAAGAACTTCCCAATATACCCCATACCATCTTAGCAAAGGCAGAGACAACAGGGCCTGGGAACAATAGGGCTGGAAGGACTTTGCTTCATCTAAAACAATACCTACTTCACATATGAGGAAACTGAGGCCCAGAGGCCACTGTGATTTGCTCAAGGAAGTTCATAGAGCGAGGCTGGGCCCGGGCCTCACCAGCCTTTCCCCGCTCCACCAGCACACCTGGTCACTGCATCCAAGGGTCCCGGGTATCCCTGAGACTGAGGCAGCCCCACGGCCACACCTTCCAGCCCAGCCTACTTCAGGGACACCCAGCCTCAGCCCTCTCAGGTCCTTAGCAGGCTCATTTCTGGAAGGCTGAGGAAGCAGAGTAAAGAACCCATTTTGCCATGACCACAGAGAAGACCAAAAGTGGCAGAGGGTAGAGGAAGGAAAAACTAGAGGCGAATAGGTGTGAGGCCACCAGGAAGCCCGGCACTCTCCTTCGTCCTGTGACGTCCCCATTGCAGAGTGACTCTAGTGGTCAGACAGCGAAGACTCACTCTCTGCAGGAAAGCTTTGGAAATGTATGGATGGTCACACCACAGGCCCACAAAGCCTCCCCTGCCTGCTGCCCTGCTGCCCATAAGGCTGCTGCCTCCCCGCTAACGTGCCTGCATAGTTGCTGTTGTCCACAACTCCCCCGCGGGAAGGACTCAGAGTATTTCATGTTTCTTGTTTAATCTTCATCACCCTAAATTACCACTGCTATTACCATTGTGTTTTAATAACTAAATCACTGAAGCTCAAAGACTTTATAAAGACACTTGAGCAGCTCAAGGTCACACAATTGACAACCAGCGAGCCAGGGGCTCCAGGGATCAGCAGAACTTTAAAAATGGCCCAATTTGGTCTTAAGCTGTCCCAGTCTGGGGTCAGAATCAGAGCAAGGCAGAGCTAGGAACTGGGGATTCCTGGAGCCAACCTGTTCCCATCACCCCTTCCAGCCCACTTCCTGTCCCTCAGGTACCAGCCAAGATATTCAGCCACAACCTGCAGGGCTGAAGGATCCTGGGAAATTGCCTAGTTTACTTTCTCAATGTACAGGCAAGGAAAAGAAGAAAGGGGCTTGTCCAAGGTCATACAAGGTCATACAAAGTAAGGGCAGAGTCTACAAACTAAACTCCACTCTCCGATCTTAAACCAGGACTCTTCCCGCAACTCCTGAGGCCCAAGGAGAGGCTAGCAACTGTCAAATGGGGGCAGAAGGGCACTCCAGCAAGGGGTCGGGTAGACTTTCCTATAGCCAGGGCTGACGGACTGCACAGTGGGAAGCTGCAAGTTCTGGTAGTGGAGATCTTTCTAGACAGAGAAGATGCCTTCAGATTGTCCTTGCCGGAGGTGCATGCAGCCCTGCCTGGTGATGAGGAAGAAGACAGCGTGACCTTGGGAGACTCTGGATATTCTCCCCTTTAACCTCCACAGGGACCCTGCGGGCAGGGACGGCTGTACCCTTCGCAGAGATACAAGCAGTGCTAGAAAGCCAAGCTCCGGCCTTCCTAGTTGGCTGACAACTCAACGGGCAGGTGACCGATGGGGGAAGGGAAGATTAGGTGGCCCTACCTAGTGCGACTCACACCGTGCCTTCTGAGAGCCTCACCTGCAAGCCGGGTCCAGCAGGTGTCCGGGCTAGGAAAGACTTCTGACCCTGTGAGTTATAAACCCCATCTGGATGGATATACTGCGACCGTGGGGCGGGGGGAAGAGGGTGAATGAGTTGTCCAAGGTCAGAGGACCGGTCAGAACGACGCCTTGGGCTCCCCCTGGCATGCCTGGTCCGCACTGCCCACCCCCACCTTCCCCAGGAAGAGCGTGTGCACACACTGAGGGGAAGCCAACGAGAATGCCCAGGCACTGAGGCTCAGGCTGCCCGGGCCCTCGCAGCCCAGCACCCTCTTCCGCGTCGTTCCTGTCCCACTACCACGGGCCTCCATCATTCTGAGGTTCCAAGGAACTGCAGCTCGTCAAAGGTCACACGGCAAGCTGAGCAGCGTTGCTCTAGGACCCAGCCGCCCCTGCCCACACTCCCGCCCTCAACTCCCCAGCTCTGCCGCCCTCCTTCACCCTCCTCGGTCCTGCTTCTGCTTCTCCCAGCGCAGAGCCCGCGATGCTGTGTAGACGGCACAAAAAGTTCTGATAACAGGAAGGGGGGCAGAAACGTGGCTGTGGATCTCAATCCGGGGCCGCTGCGGCAGGCGAGGAGCTCAGAGGGCGCCACGCTCCGCACTCCAGCGGTCCCCGCCCCCACCCCGCACACCACGCTTTGCACAAGGGACCCCGAGCTCCAAAGCAAGGCACCCCTCAAACCACCCTCACTGTGGTGGGGGATGAGTGAGGCCCCAAGTGCCCCACACCCACTTTTCACCACACCCCACTTCGTGCACTCTCCCGCGCGCCCCTTTCCATGGCTCCTCGGCCGCGCGTCTCTTGTCCCCCATCGGTGTCCAGGTCCACACGTGAAGGCACCCGGCCTCCCCCGCCTTCCGCCTACTCTGGTCCTGGGCTGCCCACGAGGAGACACAGGGCGAGGGGGCCCCAGGACCATCCAGGACACCTCCCGCGGGACTAATGGCTGAGCCCGACGCAAACCCAGGTTCCCGGAGCTCAGTCCAGTCTATAGTGAATCCCACGGTAAGCCCCAAGCCCAGAAAGTCCAACGTCCTAGTTTGGGGACCCCGCCTCCACCCGAGCCCCTGGCCCTCCAGGTGGCCCGCTGCTGTCCTGGGCGTGGCTTCGCTGGGGACCGCGGGCTGCCCTCACACCCCGCCCCACCAGGGCTTCCCTTACCCGATGGGCAGGGGCTGGCTGAGAGCACCGTGTCCGGAGTCAGGTCCCCCTCCTCTCTGCGGCCAGCGGCTCTGCGGCTCTCCGCTGCCGCGCTCCTCTCGCTCTCCCTCTCTGCAGTAGTAACAACCCGATCCTTCCCCCGCCCGCCAATGGGGATGCGCCTCACATCCGCCCGCACACCAAACCTACCGGCCCCTCCTGGGCGATCCCTAGCCTAGTCCGGACCCGCCCCGCCCAGCCCTCACTCTAAGCCCTCCAGACCCCGAGCCCCTCCCTGGCGGAAAAGAAATCAGACCTGGAGGAAGGGCGGGGTGGGAGGTGTGTGCAAGAGCAAGGGAGAGGAAGAGGGGTTCAGCCTGCCTCGGCCTCCCAGAAGTTCGGGGCGGACCGGGCCTGCTTTGCCCCGGGAGCCCCACGGAACTCCCACGGCTCTGCGGAGATTCCCACCCACTCCGCTCCCTGCCCTACTGCGACAGTCCCCCCAACCCCGCCCCCCAGCTTTCCGAGCCTCCTCATGGATTGGCTGGGGGTGGGGACTTCCCTGCTGTGGGCTCGGCACAGAGGGGAGGGGTGGGAGCGAAAAGATTGCTTGCGGAGTTACGGTGGTGTGGTGCTGGTTTTCCTGAGTAGAAGGAGAAAAAGGGAGGAGGAGGAGGAGGGAGAACAAAAGACACTAGCGGGGAAGGGGAGGCGGGTGCCTGTCCAGAGCCCTCCCACTGCTGTAGCCCGCAGCTCCTGTCCATATGTCCGGCAGGGCACAGTCGGACTGGCACCTGGACTCTCTGGGTCACTTGGAGCAGGAAGAGAGGAAGGTAGAGGGACTCAGGCGGGAGGGGAGACCCTAGGCGGGCCCCAGACAGGAAGCTCCTACACACGGGCAAGGCCGACTGCACAGAGCAAGGGGAAGGCTTGCGGCCTGATCCCGCCTCCGCCTGGGCCATCCTAGGG
>PVKN010007677.1:0-26262 GCA_004027915.1 Capromys pilorides | reverse complement strand
GAAGAGGAAGAGGAAGAAGAGGAAGAGGAAGAAGAGGAAGAGGAAGAAGAGGAAGAGGAAGAAGAGGAAGAGAAAGGAGAAGAAGGAGAAGAAGGAGAAGAAGGAAAGCAAGCAAGCAAGCAAGCCACCATGACGGGCTCCCCCAGGAGGCCCAGCAGCTCCCTCACAGCTTCTCCTCCAGTTCTGCCTCTTGAGTCCCCCACACCCAGGGCCACCTGGCTTCAGTTCAGCTGGTGTCACGAGTTGCCCACCAGTTATCAATCCATCACAGGTGGCTGATGACTCGGTGCGCTCCTGTCACAGGTGTGGAAAGCAGTGACCACGGTGGGTCTTGAAGGAAGCAGCAGGCGACGTCTCCTTTGGATGGGAGGGCTGGGCCACTTTCTCTCTGCTGGGCCTCCAGAGGGAAGCCCTGAAGATGCAAAGGCCGGAGCTGAGAAAGAGGCCGGGCGTGGTGCACACACCTGTCACTCCAGCACTCAGGAGGCTGAGGCAGGAGGCTCCCCTTGAGTTTAAGGCCAGTGTAAACTGCCTAGTGAGACCCCTGTCTCAAAAAAGAAACAAGAACCAGCTGGGGAGGAGGCTGGGGGGTGGCTTCCCCAAAGAGGAAGTGAAAAAGACAGACAGGTGCCAGGGGTCTTCAAAGTGTGCTCACCAGCACACACGCCCACTCATGCACAAGCGGACACCGGGGCTCTCCCCAGGCAGCACCCCAACTTGCAGCCATGCTCCCTGAGGCGCCTATGCAAAGGGCCGGGTGCACAGTCCTGCCAGCTGCCTGC
This sequence comes from Capromys pilorides, assembly GCA_004027915.1. Classification (NCBI taxonomy): domain Eukaryota; kingdom Metazoa; phylum Chordata; class Mammalia; order Rodentia; family Capromyidae; genus Capromys; species Capromys pilorides. The sequence goes on along the minus strand of PVKN010007677.1, from coordinate 25,480 downwards.
GCACGCCCACGCTGAGCGGCCACAGGGCCCCAGCAGCCCAGAGCATCTTTGAGCTTAGGTGTCACTGGGGCCTGAGACCCACAGGCTGGCCCTCGCAGCCAGGGTGCCCCCCAGAGGCTCCTAGAGGGGACGTGGAACCCTAGCGAGACTGTAGGCTGCCGCTCTGGATGGTCTGCTTTCCCAAGCGCGTGGTCTCTCTGTCCCAGGTAGCTCTGGGGAGCGACCCTGCTCGGGACACAGGTCCAGGCTGCAGGACACCGCGGGGCCCCCGGCCCCTGCCTCTCCCGTCCTTCCACGGCCTTACGTGCTCTTCACGCTGGAGATACTGGACAGGGGCTCCCGCATCCGGAAGCTGAGCGAGCGGGAGCCCCGAAAGCTGTCCCTGGGCCTCACTGAGCTGTCAGTGGTGGACCCCCCAGAGCGGGGCTCCGTGGCCCTCGCCAGGCAGTCCCCCGGCCCCCGCAAGCCCAGCCACAGACACCCGCAGCAGAGGGTGGCCAGCACCGCCCGGCGCAGCTCGCGGCTGTGGAACGTGTAGATGAGCGGGTTGATGGCCGAATTGGACACGGCCAGGGCCAGGATCCACTCCATGGCGCGCAGGTACTCCTGGGCCGAGCCGGTGGCGCCCCAGACATCGGCCAGCAGCAGGCCCAGGAGCGGCCCCCAGCACACCAGGAAGGCTACCAGGATCATGAGCACCATCTTCAGAAGCCGCCGGGCCTTGGAGCGCGCGGCGGGGCGCTGGGCCTTCTGCCCACTGGCCCGGACCACGCAAGAGATGGCACCGTAGAGACCGACGATGGCGAGCAGGATGCAGGCGAAGACCAGCGCGCACAGGTGGATGTAGCCCTTGGCGTAGAGCGGCAGCAGCCGGGAGCAGCGCTCGAAGGCGCACACGCAGTTCCAGCCCAGCAGCGGCAGCAGCCCCAGCAGCGCGGCCAGCAGCCAGCACAGGCCGATGAGGCCGTACACGCGGCCCTGCTTGGCGGCCCGGCTCTCGGCCACGCGGGGCCGCTGCACCGTGGCCAGGCGCTCCCCGGCCGTGAGCAGCAGGCTGAAGGTGGAGGCGGCCAGCGCCGTGAAGAGCAGCCCCTCGCGCAGGAACCACTGCCCCGGGGCCAGCAGGAAGGTGCGCGCGCCCGAGAGCAGCACGTTGGCCAGGTAGGCGACGCCGGTGAGCAGGTCGCTGAGCGTGAGGTTGACCAGGCAGCAGCAGACCCAGCGCCGCGCGCGCATGTGCGCCCAGACGGCCGCCAGCACCAGCAGGTTCTCCAGCACCACCAGGCAGCTGGTGGCCACCGCCAGCCCGCGCAGCGCGCCCGCGCTGCCGTCCCCGCGCCCTGCCAGCCGGCCCGAGTGGTTGTAGTGCAGCACGATGAGGCGGCTGTGCCCGCTGGCCTCCAGCTGGTGGCAGGCCTCAGGCAGCGCCGCCGCCGGCGGAGGCCACCCGGTGGTGTTCATGACCTCCCCCGGGACCGACTGAGGCCAGGGAGGGCGGGCAGGGTGGAGCTGCCTGCCTCCCCGGGTTTTGTTTCCTGTTATTTAAAACGTCTGTTTCAGGTACCCCTAGGGTGGGGGTGCAAGCCAGGGAGGGGCAGCCCAACGGCTGCCGGCTGTGGGCAGGGGCCCAGGAGCAACGGCTGGGGACAGCCGTCCTTCGCGGTGATGGAGACGCCTCCCGGAAGGGGGCCGGGCGGGGGTTGCAGAAGCGCAGGGCCTGGAGGGCAGCTGGCTGCCCAAGGCCTGAGCCGTCCCTCTCCAGTGGGACCCCTGCCCCGAGGCTGCCCCTCCCCACCCCAACCTTCTCCCCTGCAGCTCTCAATCTGTGGGTACCCAGCGGGTGCCCGACAAGCGCCTGTCCCGTGAGCGCCCTGCTCTACACCTCCTGCAGGGCCAGGTTTGAGTTGCGGGATCTACTTGTTCACAGAAGGAAAACCGAGGCTCACGGAGGCAGCCCCACAAGGCCCGGCCCCCGCTGGGGTTGATGGCTGCACTGCCAGCCCCTGAGCTCCCCTAATAGGAGCAGCACTGGGCCCCTGAGGCCCCTGGGCCTGGACGGGAGTACACAGTGTGGGGCCCCTTCCATGTCCCTGGGACACCGGCTGGGGTGACACAATCGGAGGCTGCCGTAGGTGGGAAGGCGGGAGAGGCTTTGCAACCCCTGGAGCCTGACTGTGAGCAACCCGCAGGAGGACGCTGTCTGCTTCCTGCCTGCCCTGTGCCTGGGGCCCCGCTGTGCCCCACAGAGGCCACGGGAGTAACAGAAGGACGCAACTCGGCAGCCACATTCAGCTCCTGGGCCAGGCGCCACCTGCCCACATGGCTACCAGCTGTCCTGAGCTGTGGGACAGAGCGGCCACATCAGCTCTGCCAGGCCTGTCCTCCAAGGGCACGGGGGTGCCAGGGACCTGTGTCTCAATGCAAGGGACAGGTGTCCCACAATGTCCCAGTGTCCCCATGAGAAGTCTAAGTGTCCCCAGAAAGGCCTGGAAGGGGGAGATGGGGCTGAGCCAGCGCAGGTGCCAGCCCTGCCTCCATTCCCTCTTGTATGGTGCTGCCATGGTGGGACAGTGACAGAGAAGCTGAGTAAGGCTGGCAGGGAAGGGGCCAGCACCTGGCCCCTGGAGATCACAAGGCAGACATCCAGCTGAGCCCTGACCCTAGCCTGGACCCTGAGCACTTGCCCAGCATGCACATGGCCCTGGGCTCCATCACCATGAAGAGCAAGCCATAGCCTTCACAGAGGAGAGTAGCTATGCCATGGCCCTGAGTGGAGTACTATACAGCAGGGTAAAAGCACAAGGAAGACTTCCACGAGTGGAAAAGACTCAATGACTCACTCAATGACATGTTGGGCTTTTCTGTTGTTGTTTTGAGACAGAGTCTTGCTATATAGTCCAGGCTGGCCTTGAACTCACTGTGATCCTCCTTTCTCAGCCTCTTGGAGTGCTGAGATAACAGGCACGCCTCTCCAACGCCTGGCACTCAGGATACTTTGTTAGGTGGAAAAACACTAAGGACCAAAACGCACGTAGCAGACCAGCGTGGGGTACCTCTCTGTATCTCAGCACTCGGGGAAGACCCGGAAGAAGGATCACCATGAGTTTGAAGCCTGCCTGGAATATATAAGGAGACTCCATCTCAGAAGCAAAACAAAATGAAACGGGATCGTGTGACCCAGGGCTGCTCGGGGGCGGAGACTGATTCCAGGAGCCACGTGAGGGGCTCTGAGATGAGCCTGGAAAGCCTCTGGTGCCACAGTCAGGTCCTGCTCAGGGGAGGATGGGACCCTCCAGAGACACACTAGGGCCACCAGGGCCACCAGTGAATGACCTCACCATAGGCCCCAGCGGCCCCTCCCCACATCTGCACAAGAGAACCCACAACCTGTCCACTTGGAAGTGTGCATGGAGGTACCCCACACAGGTCTGCGACGTGTGTTTTGGTCCTTAGTGTTTTTCCACCTAACGAAGTATCCTGAGTAGCAAGTCCCCCAGAACAGAAAAACCCAAGTGTCCCCCAACTGGCCAGTGAGCACACACAATTCAGTCCATCCACGCACTGGACTTTTACTAAGCCAGGGAAAGGAAGAAACTCCCAGCACTGCCATGGCATGGATGGGCCTCGAGGACACTGTGGCCAGGAGACTGAGCCAGACACAGAAGGCCACACACTGCAGGATCCATCTCAGGAGGCACCAGTGTGGTCAGAGACAGAGGCAGGACGGTGGCGCTGGGCTTGGGAAGGGAAGGAGTTGGTGCTTCTTGGGGACAGGGTCAGGGTGGGCAGCTAGGAAGTGGCCAGCAAGCAGATGGGGACACCCTTGCTGTCGCTGGGCCAGGCACTGGTTAAGATGGTACGTGTTGCGCCAGCAAGATGGCTCAGCAGTCTAAAGCGCCTGCCTAGGAAAGTCTAGGCAACCATAGGGACCATGGTTCGATCCCCGGCACCAGCCCCACTCCCAGGGCAGGCTGGCCATAACACAAATAAATAAATGAGGCTTAAAAAAAAATTAAATTAAATTTTTAAAAAAGATGGTACAGGGGCCGGTAAGATGGCTCAGTGGTCTAAAGCGCCTGCTTAGGCAAGCTTAGGCAGCCACAGGCACTGTGGTTCAATCCCCGGCACCACATGCTGTGCCAGCCCCACCCCCAGGGCAGGCTGAGCCGGCCATAACACAAATAAGGTTTAAAAAATTTAAAAAAAAAAAAAAATGGTACATGTCATTACATGCATTTCAGCCCAGTAGAAATAACTCATTTTTTATATAATTGCTAACAATACTGGAACACACAATCGAATGTCCTTCCCTCAGAGCTACAGGACATTACTGAATCTGTAAATTTCCTGCTGCCGCCCACAGCTGGGATTATGTAAGAGGCAGCCTTGCCTGGGGAGACGCGGGGTGTATCCGAGTACACGACATCTTTACCTTCATCTCAACATGGCAGAGAAAAATTTTTTTAAAAAAAGTAAAAATAGCAAGCCCCGGAGGTGTGCACATGTAACCCCAGCACTTGGGGGGCCAAGGCAGGAGATCGAGGGGAGCTGACGGAAACACAGGGTGAGCGCTGAGGACTCTAAAAACGCATTACAGCAAAAGCCACGTTGCTAGGGATCCTCCTCAGAATCCGCCCCGTGTTTCGGATACCACCCTGCTGGGCAGCTCTGGAGTGCTTTTCTCTGAGTGTCTTCACAAACTGTGACCAAAAACATGGTGACCGCTGTTGCTGAGTGCCACGCCATGGAAAGGCAGCTCCTAAACACGCACCACCATCCTCAATGGCTTCAGCTGGACACTTTTGGCTCCTCCCCAAGGTCAACATGACCTCGAAAGAGAAATGTTTTGGCTCCATCACGGCACTGAAGCATCCGGGGCAGCACAACTAAGGGCATGAAAAAGGGTGCACCGGCTTCACCACAAAGGGCAGGACTTAGTTCCCCTGCGGGTGGGCTGCTGGCTCCCCGTCCCACTTGCCAAAGAGTCTGTCTCTCCTGCAGTGTGAGTTTTTGCCTCCTATGTCAACAATCAAATACTTGGTTGTGCCTGTGGTTGTCCCTGCTTCCTTTATTTTGTTCCATTGATCCTCCTTTCTGTTTTTGTGCCAGAGCCATGCTGTTTTTGGCATGGTATCTTTACAATATAATTTCAAATCCAGAGTTCTGATGCTTTGCTCTGGTTTCTTTTGTTCTTCTTTCCCAGAATTGCTACTGCTTTTCTCAATCTTTCCTGGCTCCAGACAAATTCTATTTATTTATTTATTTATTCATCTTGTACAGGGTCTCACTAAGCAGTTCAGACACATAATGATCCTCCTGTTTCAGCCTCCCCAGTGCTGGGATTACAGGTGTGTGCCACCATGCCCAGGTCCTTGTGCTTGCCAGGCAGGTGCTTAGACCCCTGGGCTGTCTCTGCAGCCTTCCACAAACATTTTAGAATTGCTTTCTCTAGTTCTGTGAGGAATGCTATTTGTTATTTTGATTGAGCTTGCATTAAATCTATGCATCAGTCTGGGAAAACTGGCAATCCCCATGCATAAGATTGGATCTGTATCCGTATCTCTCACCACACACTAAAATAAAACAAAAATGGATTGAAGATCTAAATATTAAAACAGAAACAATCTACTCAGAGATAAAATAGATTAAACTTTTTGTTTGTTTTGAGACAGGGTCTTGCTATGTAGCTCAGGCTGGCCTTGAACACACTATGTGGTAGACGACGATCTCAAACCCACAGGGATCCTCCTGTTTCAGCCTCTAGAGTCTTAGAATAAAGGAAAAATAAGTGAAATCCTTGAAGACATAGTGTAGCCAAGGGCTTTCTGAAAAGAACCCCCAATTACCCAAGAAATAACACTATGAATCAACAAATGGGACTGTAGTCATGTTTTTTTATTTTTTTAAATATTTATTTATTCATTCATTCATTTTTGAGACAGGGTCCAGATATGCAGTTCAGGCTAAACTCGACTATGTAGCCAAGGCTGGCCTAGAACTTGCAGTGCTCCTCCTGACTCAGCTTCCTAAGTGCTGGGATTACATGGGTGAGCTCTCACTCCTGCTCATAAAAGTTTTAAAAATGAGGGGACAAAAAAAAAGAAAATGGCATGAATCAAGGGATCTACGTGTTCGCAGCGAGAGCAATCTGAGCAGGTTTCATGGCAACGTGTCTTTGTAATAAATCTTAAAAACAACTTAAATGCACCATGCTTTGGGGTCACACCTGCGTGCATAGAACCTGCACGCGTCCTCCTGCAGACTTCCTGGCTGAGAGAATCGGGACACCTGAGATGATACAGATGCTGCGCGGCGAGCGGTTACGCCAATCCAAGCAAGAAAATCATCTGCGCATGCTCAAGACAGATTTGCATGCAGAGCTCAGGCGGTCTGTGGCCGGGCTTGGGCTCCCTCACCGGTGGCAGCCACACAGCGCATAACTGGTGAGGATTTAGCTTGGCGCTTGGGACTCAGCCAACATGATTTGTAGAGCTTTGTGGTCCCCTATTTTTCTCAGATGATTTTGATCCAGTGTTGGGTGGATCTGATTTTATGGCATTGCAGAGGCAGAGAACCGGGTTTAAGAATGAACAGGTGTGGCCCTGTGCCAATAAAACTTTATTCACAAAAAGAGGCTTGCAGTAGGACTCGGCAGGCTGCGATGTCTCTCAGCTCCACCCAAACCCACGTGGGGGGGTGTATGAATTAATTGTAATCACCTTGCAACTTTTTTTTCCTTTTACTTTGCAACTTTTGTAGGTCTGAAATCTTTTCAGACTAAAAACAAGAGGAAGCTGAGTATAGTGACACAGGCCGGTAATCCCAGCACTTGGGAGGCTAAGGCAGGGTCACCAGGAGTCCAAGGCCAGCCTGAACTACATGGTGCGACACAAACACCAAAATAAATAAATAAATAGGGTAAGGAAAATACACTTGAGCCACGTGAACAGAGTGTACACTTGAAAGGAACTTGATAAAACCTCTGTGGTCTCAACACTCAAACCCATAACCCCAGCTGACCATGACAGAAACACATAACAAGACCCAAGGGAGACTTTTTTCTAAGGGGGAACCACTGGGGATTTGAACCCAGCGTCTTCACGTTGAGCTACACCCCCAGATCTTCTGTTATTTTGAGATAGGGTCTTTATGCAAGTCAAGCTGGCCTTGAACTACATAGCCCAGGCTAACCTCAAACTTGTGATCCTCCTGCCTCAGCCTCCCAAGTACTGGGATGACAAGCGCGCCACCACGGCTGCCGAGACTCTGATCTCTTCCCCAAACACACCACCACCCAGCAGAGCTCCAGGTGCGGAGCCCACCCAAAAGTGGATGGGTAACAAGTAGGACCACCCTCCCCTCCCCCACACTTCTGCACCTGCCCAGGTAATCGGAAGAGAGAAAATGGGGTGAGGGCAGGGAACAACAGAAAGCTGGTGACACCGGTCCTAAGAAACCACAGGTGTCTGGGGTGCCCCTCGTTTAATGTCTACCTCAAAAAGCGAGGGAATACAGAAAGCTATTGGCATGGTGTATATCGGGATCCCAGCCTTGGAAGGCGGGAAAACCCTGATGTGTGCCTCGGTTTTCCTCCTCTGCAAACCAGGGCAGGACACTGAGGCAAGAGGCTCCGGAGGGGACAGCACTTTTCAGCGATCTCGTCCCCTAGCCCCTAGGAGATCCCGCAATAGCTAACCCTCTGGTCACGTTCCTGCCTCTGTCCACCAGAGGGCGCCAGAGTCCGCTCCTGGAGACGGTTGCCGCGATCCCAGGAGAGCATCACCCTCAAGGAGCGCCACATTCTGGTCCCTAAGAGACTCCGCTCATGCACATCTTACGCCCCTTGATGTCTTCGCCTGCCCCTGCCCCGGGCATCCCCAATGGCCATTCTGCTCCATCTCTACTTCCCGAAGAGGTAAACTGAGTCAAGGAAGGCGCTATCCCAGTGAGGGCCTGGAAGGAATTTTCTGCAGCACGCAGCTGGAGTGGCAGACACGTCTGGGATCCACCTGCCCAGCAGGTGTCACAGTTCCGAGGGCGTGGGTCACAGCAGGTTGATCTCGTCGAGGTAGCGGGCCAGCACCGAGTCCCGCACATCCTTGAAGACTGTGCGGATGTTCTGCGTGTCCGTGGCGCACGTGTAGTGGCTGAAAAGGCGGCGGGAGCGGGAGCCCTTCTTGCTGCCCTCGGGGCCGTCCACGCAACCCGTGTACATCCCTGTGTACATCTCCAGAATGAACTTCTTGGCGGCTTCTGCGTCCTGCTTGGGGCCTAGGGGAAGAAGTGAGTTAGGACCTTGCTTGGCTTGAGGACCCTTGACCCCATAACCACGGCTGGGAGTGATCCGGGAACCACTACAGCCATCTTCACAAAGGCTGCGAACTTTTGACTCACAGCTAATCACGTGACACAGGTCAGCCAATAGGAGACCCAGGGATTGGTGCGCAGGTATCACGTGACCCGAGACAGACCCATGAGAACCAACTCCGGGACTCTGGGCAGAATTTAGATAGAGGCTCATTCTCAGGTTTGGAAAGGTGGAACCAAGAGTTTAAACATCCTTGGGCTCTCTTCGGCAGCACATATACTAAAATTGGAACCACACAGAGAAAATTAGCATGGCCCCTGCACAAGGATGACACACGAATTCGTGAAGCATTCCGTATTTTTTAATATGCTACATAATTATTGATTTTCAAAACGTTAATGAGAAAAAAATAAAATAAAATAAACATCCCAAGACTGCAGATGGGGAAACCAAAACCAAAGGAGAAGGGAGGAGTCCCCAGGGTCAGCCAGGGTACAATACAACAATACAAACCGTGTGATGGAAAAACAGCACGTTTAAATTTTTGGTTGTTTGGTTATTTATTTATTTTTATACTATGGTTGGCTCAGCCTGCCCCGGGGGTGGAGCTGGCGCAGCATATGGTGCCTGGGGGCACTCGAGATGGCTCAGCAGTCTAAAGCGCCTGCTTAGGCAAGCTTAGGCAACCACAGGGACCACGGTTCAATCCCCGGCACCACATGTTGCGCCAGCCCCACTCCCAGGGCAGGCTGAGCCAGCCATAATAAAAAATAAATAAAAATAAAAAATAAAAACATATGGTGCCTGGGATCAAACTGTGGTCCCTGCGGTTGCCTAAACTTGCCTAAGCAGGCACTTTAGACCACTGAGCCATCTCACTGGCCCCTATTTACTTTTAATGTGCTTGGTTGTTGCAGGTTTCACTACACAGCTCAGCTTGGTGGTGATCCTCCTGTTTCCAGTTTCCCCAGTGCTGGAATGACAGGCGTGAGCCACCGTGCCTGGTCTCTGGCCCGCTCAGCACGCTCTGGGGGCCAGGCCGGCCTCGCATGTGGTGCCGGGTACTGAGTCACAGGCCGGTGTCTAAACTTGCCTAAGCAGGCGCTTAGTCTGCTGAGCTATCTCACTGGCGCTTTCTTTAGTGACTTTACTATGTGTGATAAAAAATACAGCGGCTGCCGCCGCCAAGTGCCAGCCAACTGAAAGACAGTGCCTAAAAATGTGACAGTGTCCACATCCATCTTTTTTTTAAATTTAATTTTATTTATTTGTTTGCTTGTTTGTTTCTTTATTTACTTATTTTATGGCTGGCTTGGCCTGCCCTAGAGGTGGGGCTGGTGCAGCATGTGGTGCCGGGGATCGAACCGCAGTCCCTGTAGTTGCCTAAGCTTGCCTAAGTAGGCGCTTTGGACCGCTGAGCCATCTTGCCAACCCAATGTGGTTTTTACTATAATAAGTATAAAAATTTTTAAATATTCACTGTATTGTTCAATCACATCTTGTACATATATAAGGAATATTGTGAAGTGAGGGCTGCTGGAGGCCTAGACATGGCTGCACTCTCACTGGTTGGGTTATAGCTGCTATGTTAATCCCTGTAACCACTGTGGGCCTCAGTTTCCCCATTTGTAAAATGGGCAGAAAGCTGTCATCAAAAATCAGTGTTATGGCAAAAGGGCTCAGTGATTAATAACGGAAACACCTCTTCTAGAAAGGCAAGGAGGCATGGAAGTTAAAGCCAGGAACTCCAGGCAGGGTGTGGAGGTGCGTGCCTCTCCTCTCAGCACTCCGCAGGCTGAGGCAAGAGGAGCACAAGCCTAAGCAAAGCCTCGGCAACTTAGTGACTTACGGACTCCGTCTCAAAAATAAGTACATAAAAAGCACTTGAGACGTGACGGTCGTTGGTTTAATCTGCATACCATTGGTCCCCCACAAAAAAAGAAAACAGAAACAAAAACTTATCAGCTGAAGCTGGGCATGATGGCGCACGCCTGTAATCCCAGCACCTGGGAGGCTGAGGCAGGAGGATCGGTGCGAGTTCGAGACCAGCCTGGGCTACAACAGTGAGCTCAAGGCCAGCCTGAACTGCATAGGGAGACCCTGTCTCAAACAGACAAAAAAAAAAAAAAAAAAAACTTATCAGGGGGGGGGGCCAGAGATATAGCTCGGTGGTATAAATGACTGCCGGCAAGCATAAGGTCACAAGTTCGATTCCTGGTACCAGCAAAAAAAAAAAAAAAAAAAAAGTTCATTTGGCCAGCCAAGTAGTTCAGCAGATTAAAACACCTGAAAGCAGGTGCAGGGGCTAGGGGGTTCGATTCCTGGGCCTGCTGTGCCAGTCCCAGGGTGTGTTGAAACAGCAATTGTGACTGGGTATGGTGGCCCATGCCTGTAATCCCAGCTCTCTGGGAGGCTGTAAACAGGCAGATCACTGTAAGTCTGATCTAGTAGTGACACCCTGAACACCCTGTAGATCTTTCCTTAAAAAAAAAAAAGAAAATATTGGGGTCAGTGAGATGGCTCAGCGGTCTAAAGTGCCTACTTAGGCAATCACAGGGACCTCAGTTTGATCCCCGGCACCACATGCTGTGGCCGGCCCCACCCCCAGGGCAGGCTGAGCTGGCCATACTAAATACATAAATAAATACATAAATAAATAAAGATTATTAAAAAAAACTATCAGCCAGGCTGGGGAAGACAGCTAGGCGGCATAAGCACCTGCCTAAAAAGTACAAGGTCCTAAGTTCAATCCCCAGCACCACATCCCATGCTGGCCCCAGAACCCAGGGCACACCATGCCAGTCCTAGAACTGGGCATGGAGGCACACGCCTGTAATCTCAACACTCAGGAGGCTGAGGCAGGAGGATCACTGCAAATTCAAGATCAGCCTGGGCTACAAAGTGAGCTCAAGGCCAGTCTGAACTGCATAGTAAGACTATGCCGCAAAAGACAAAAATAAACAATTAGCCACTCAGGCATGGGGGTGCCCCTGTCACCCCAGAATCCAGGAGGCTGAAACAGGAGTATCATGGAGTTCAAGGACAGCTTAGGTTACATAGCAAGACCCTAGCTTTAAAAAAACCAAAACCAGAAAAAGCTATCAGCCAATCCTGTTCCCAAAGTCTCTAAGCCATAACTACCAGCACCGCTTAGCTGGGAAGGCGGGAGGGGTGTCCAGGGCACATGGAGGCCGCCCAACCTGAGGCTTCCAGTCCCTCTGCCTCTAGGCTGTGACAGGGACTGGCTTTGTGGGCTGTGGATGTGGCCAGGCCTCAGGGATCAAACCCTGCCACTATCGCAAGCCTTCTACCCACTGACCTCTGACCCAATGCCAAGCACACATAAGGGCCCGGTTTTCTTGGGTAGATGCACGGTGGGGTGGACAGCACACGCCTAAGCATATCCATCCAACACCTCAGAATACACTCTTATTTGGTACTTGGGAGGCTGAGGCAGGAGGATCGCAAGTTCAAGGTCAACCTGGGCCAATAAGTGAGACTCTGTTTCAAAACAAAATTTAAAAATGTTGGGTGTGCAGCTCAGTGATCGGCACTTGCCCAGCATGGTAGAAGGTGTAGGTTTCACACCAAGCACCCAAACAAAAAAAGTGCCCCTGAGTCACATCTTTGTAGAACTCTTTCTTTTTCTCTGTAGTTGCATCTGGTACTGGGATCTCTTCCATTACTCTCCATTCCTTTTCATTTGTTTGCAAACAGGATCTCACTATGCAGCTCAGGGGCCTCACACTTGCATGATCCTCCTGCCTCAGCCTCTCAAGTGCTGGGATCACAGTTGTACACCATTACATTATAGCTCGGTGGAGTAAAGCGCCTGCTTAGGCAGGTGCAGGAACCTCAGTGTGATGATGCAGGCCTGTCGGCCCCGCCCCTGGGGCACGCTGAGACTGGGTGTGGTGGGGGGTGCTTGTAAACCCAGTGCTTGGGAGCCTGAAAACAGGAGGATCACTACAAGTCTGATCTGTGTAGTGAGACCCTGTAAACCCTGTATTAAATACATTTTTAAAAAAACTCCCATTGTACAGACAGGGAACTCCGAGTCACAGGAGCTGGCACGGAACACAGATGGCTCCTGCTTACCCCTGGCTGCGAGGGGCGGGCCCAACACCTGGGGCTGCAGAATCCCCAGGGGCCGGGACTGCTCACCCTGAAAGCTGGGGAAGTAGGTGGCCAGGTGGGAGGTGGGGATCTTCTCTTCCAGGATGTCGGTCTTGTTGAGGAACAGGATGACCGAGGTGCTTTTGAACCAGGGCAGTTCCAGGATGGTCCCGAACAGGGCCAGGCTCTCTTTCATTCGGTTCTGCAGGAAGGGAGACAAGCAGGGCGTGGTTATGTGGCCAGCCCGGCCCGGCAGGACCCTGACCCTGGGCTGCAGCCAATCCTCAGTGGATGTGGGGCCTGGGCCCACACATTGTACGAGCCCCACCTGCAGCTGAGGACTGTCTCACACGCGTGCACGCGCGCGCGCGCGCGCGCACACAGACACACACACAACCGCGTCCACTTGACATATCAGGGAGGGACCTTATTTGGAAACAGGGTCTTTGAGGATTGGAGAGAGGCTCTGTTAGTCCCAGGAGAGGCACCCGTGTGAACAGAGAGGATCTGAGTCAAGTGTAGCAGCCCACGCCTGTCAGCCCAGCACTCTGGGAGGCTGAGGCAGGAGGATCTAAAATCCAGGTTCAGTCTGCCTGACTTCATGACTTAGCCAGATGCTGTCACAAAAAACAAAAAGACCTGGTGATGGAGTTCAGGGTGAAGGTCGTGGGGTCAAGCCCTAGCACTGAAAAAATAAAAATAAGAATTAACAACAAAATTCAATGTATCAATTATTATGAAGGTACTACTAATATGTTTTGAAACTATCATATGGTTATTTCCTATTGAAAGTTAAAAATAAAAATAAATAAATAAAAATAAAAATAAAAAAAGAAATAAAAGGGCTGGGGCCAGGGAGATAGCTCAATGGTCTAAGTGTCTGCCTGGCAAGCACAAGGACCTAGGTTCAATCCCCAGTACCACATGCCACGCCAGCCACTGATAACGGGCATGGTGGTACACGCCCATAATCCTAGCCCTGGGGAAGCTGAGACAGGATTAGTACAAGTCTGAGCTGCCCGTAGCAAGACCCTGTACCAAATGAACAAACACGCTTGTAATCCCAGTATTTGGGAGGCTGAGGCAGGATGATCATTAGGAGTTTGAGATCAGCCTAGGCTGCAAACTGAGCTCAAGGCCAGCTTGAACTGCAGAGTGAGACTTAGTCTCAAAAAGATGAATTAAAATATTTTTTTAAAGATTAAAAAAATAAAACTGAGAAGGGAGATCAGGTGAAGACCACATGCAAGCCAGGCGTGGTGGTGCACGCCTATAATCCCAGCACTTGAGAGGCTGAGGCAGGAAGATTGGCGTGAGTTCAAGACCAGCCTGGGCTACAAAAGCGAGCTCAAGATCAGCCTGAACTGCATAGCGAGACCCTGTCTCAAAAAGACAAAAAAAGAAAAAAGACCACATGCAGAGGGGGTGGGGTGAAAATGGAGGCAGCGATCGAGGTGACAGTCCTTGGCAGGAATGACACTCCTCAAGGCTCCCGTGCAGACTTGCAGCCCCCAGGCCTGAGAGGAAGAAACTCAGCGCCTGCCAGGGAGGCCGCCCTGCGCTGCTGCTTCCTGCCACTGGCCCCAGGACCCTAGCGCGTCCTTCCTGCCCAGGCCTGCCTGCGCTCGGCCGGAGTGCCCACAGCCATCCTGTCGGGTTGGACACGTCACCTCTCTGGGCACACGCGGCTTCCTGCCCGAGGTCTCCGGAGCCCGGCCAGGAGCACGCGGCCCTTACCTCCTCGTTGTTCTCCTCCAGCCGCTGGTCGTACTCGCTCAGGGATGCCAGGTAGATGAGGGCGATGACATTCTCGAAGCAGTGAATCCATTTCTTGCGCTCAGACTTCTGGCCGCCCACGTCCACGATCCTAAGGGAAACCAGGACGCAGCTTCTGAGCATCCAGATGGAGCCAGGACCCTGCCCCGTGGCACCCTGGCCCTTGGTCAGGTCTGGGGTGTCCTGAGCTCAGAACAGGAAGCCTATGAAATCATACCCATCCCGGCCCACAGCCGATGAGGACGGGGGCCACGTGGCTTCTCGTGGGAGGTTAGCCTCGGGTCTGCTTTTGTTTGTTTGTTTCATTTTATTTTGTTGAGATAGGTCAGGCTATGTCATCCAGCCCAGCCTCTGACTGAGGGTTCTTCCTGCCTCAGCCTCCTGAGTGCTGGGATTACAGGACTGTACCACCACGCCCAGCTTTCCCAGATCCCTTTGACAAAGAAAGTGGGGTGTAAGGAGGAGGAGGGACTATGGTCCCAAGAGTCAGATGATATGACTTGGTGAGGTGTGGAGGGAAGGGAAACTGTCCCGCACCTTTGAGACTCAGTTTCCCCATGGGTAAGACTCGACAACTGAATCTGGGTGGCCACAGAGCACCCACGTGGGCAGGACGGGCACAGGGCCGTCCCCACACTCAGTGCCACCCTGTCTGCGCACAACCTGCAGGCCACAACAAAAGCTCAGCCCCCCTCTTCCTGTGCTTTCTTTTCAGAAAGTGGGTCACTGAGGCCCATCCGACCGCTACCTCATCCTGGGAGTAAGAGTCACTCAGGAAGCGCCAGGGCAGTAGCCTAGAGGCGGGTTGCAGGGGCGGAGGTGCATGGAGGCTGTGGCCCACCAGGCAAGGGGCTGCAGGTACCACCTCCCCCTCGGAGGCTCAGTTTCCTCCAGGCTTTCCTTCAACTCCCTAGATTTTCTCCTTGGCCTAAGGGCACTTCCAAGAGTCCCCAAGGAAAACTCCCTCGCTCAACCTTACCTCTGGGGCCCACAGTCTTCTTATCTCCACTATCCCATCTATCCTACCACCTCCAACCCACCCACCCACCCACCCACCCATCCATCCATCCATCCACACATTCACCCATCCATCCATCCATCCATCCATCCACCCACCCATCCACCCATCCGTCTGCCCACCCCCATCCATCCACCCATCTACCTGCCCCCCCTGGTCACCCACCCACTCACCATCCACCTACCCTCCCTCACACTCCACCCATCCTTTCTTCCACCCAGTCATCTAATCACCTGCACACTCATCCTCCATCCACACGCCCCTTTCCACCCTCCCAACTATCCATGCCATTCACTAGTACCCACTAACCCTGAGCTGACCCCAACCCAGAAGAGCCCGGCTCCCACTGTGCTAGGGGAAAAGACATGACAAACCTGCTGACAAAGACCGTGGGGTGGCAGAGCAGCGCGCCCGGCACCCAGGGGTGGGCAGGACCCAGCATGGGGCCCAGTACCAGGCGGCACCCTCTGCCCGCCCTGCTCTTCTGCACTGATCTGAGAAACGGACCTTGCTTGCCTAGGTCGTGGGTGCAAGTTCTCTAGGGCAGCCCAATCCTTTCACTGTGTCCTCCTTGGCCTCTCCTGGACCCTCGGCACGGCCATCGCCCCGCAGGCCACCCCATACACCTGCCCACCCACCCCAGCACTCCGCACCCCCAGCCGCCCCCAGATGCCACCTGCTCAAGGGGCTTCAGGTCGCTCTTGTCCCCGCCCAGCCCACCAGCTGTGTAACACAGCTCACAGGTCAGGGCTCCCTGTTCTGGTCCCAGGTCCCCTGGGCCTGGCTGTCTGTGCTGCCCCTCTTTTCCCTCCACACACCCACTGCCCCGCCCTGTCAGAGTCTCCTGAGCCCAGCCGCAAGCCTCTGTCTACCCTGACGGTGGCCAGGAGAGGCCACCCCCGGAGGGAGCTCCCCTAGCCCCGCAAGGGAGGGCTCTGTCCTCTGCCTAACCCTGACCACACAGCCTGTTTCCTACCCCTTGAGGGCTGGGACTAGTGAACCCCATTTATCCTTCACCAGCACAACACCAGTGTCCCTCCTCGGGCAAACCCTCCTCTCCTGGAACCCTGGCGTCTCACTCTGGAGTCCTCCAGGTCCCAGTCCCGACTGCAAGAGGGCGGAACTTCCATTACGCCTGCTTTGCGGCCTGCAGCCTGGAAGACCTGGAAACTCTCACCCATTCTTCAGGAAGGACCCAGCTCCTTGGCTCCCCTACATGAGACACACCCCAGGCCAGACCCAGGCTGAGCACTTACCTCAGGTTGGTTTTCTGCATGGAGAAGCAGTATTCATTGATGCCCGTGGTGGGCATGCGGCTCCGCAGCACGTCCTGGGCCGTCGGGATGTAGGACTCCTCAGTGATGCGCTCCAGTTGGGACAGGTAGCTGCGGGACACAGTGCACTGAGGCCGGGCCTTGCAGCCGGCCTCCCTTTACCGCTCTGACTCTCGCAGGGCCCAGTGAGAACCGGCCAGGGAAGGGGGCCTTGGGGCTGTACAAAGGGCCAGGAACCCATCCCCAGGCGGTGAGAGGCAGTGCGACCTCAAGATTGACTGCACCCTGACACAGACTTTCCCCAGCCACCAAATCACCCTGGACATCCAGCAACACCCGCCGGAGGAACCAGGTACCTAAGAGGGAAAGGTCATGGCGCAGGACCCGCCCACAGCATCCAGCTCGCAGGAAGGAGCAAGGAAATCAGAGCATGCGCAGATGGGGCTGCCAGCCACAGCAAGCCTCTGGCCCCGCCCACCTCATTCACCCCGCCCACTTTCCCTGGCCCCTCCCGCAGCCTCACCGGTCATCTCTGGCTCCTCCCACACTCGCCAGCACGCCCAACTTCTTGCTCCCTGAACCCCCTGCGTCCCTCACCCCTTCCCAGACCCCAAACTCACTAAATAGCAGAGTCCAGCAGGTGGAACTCGCACCTGCGCTCGTAGCATGCCCGGACGCCCGCGTCCTGCCACAGACTCTGCATGGCCACTGCGTGGTGCTTCTCAAACGTGGTCACCTTATAAGGGTCCTGGCTCATGACCAGGCTGGCGTGGTGCTGGAGCAGGAAGCACGGGGAGGGTTAGACACTACAGCGAGGCAGCCCCAGAACTCTGCAAGACTCCCCAAACCTTCTCTCCCTCTGCCTTTCTCTCTAGGAGCCTCTTTTGGCTGCTCTCCCAACCCCTACTGCACGCCCTGACCCACAAAGGAAAAGACAGGTCCTTGAGAGCTGGGACTAGTGAACTCCTCTTCATCCTTCAACACCCCAACATCAGTCTCCCTCCTCCAGGAACACCTCCTCTCCTGGAGTCAGATTCTCTTAAAGGAAACCACAGAGGCAAGGCTGGCTGGCAACAGCAGGGCGGGAATGTGCCAAGCACCTAGTGCCTGGTCACTTACACGGATCGGCTCTCCTGAGGCGAGTCACCAGGGTTGTGCCCATTTTGAGGGACAGAGCAAAAAAGCCATTTGTCTTGTGCGGGACCCGGGGTTGCCACCCTGGTTCCCGGGGCCCAGCGAGGAGGTCAGCATAGACCCCAGGCTTTACCACATGCTGTGTGAGTGTGATCGCACTGTCACAACCTGGAGGGTCATGGTGGGTCACTCAGCAGGGCAGGATACTTTTTCTTTTTTTAATCTTGGTGCCACTGGGGACGGAACCCAGGGCCTCCCACTAGGGCCCCTCCCCGGGGCCCTTTCAATTTTCAGAAGAGATGCGGTCTGGCTGAATCACTAAAACGCCCAGGCTGGGCTCCAATTTGCGATCCTCCAGCCTCAGCCTCCCGAACGTGGGAGGGCGGGACTGGGTTCCTTTTGGCCAATCAAGGCCCCGCATTCCTGGGTCCCGCCCCGCCCTGCTCTCCCGCGCACGCACGCACGCGGCTTCCGGTCCCTGCGTTGGTGCCGCGTGCGCGCGCGCGCCCTCCCAGCCAGGCACCCCGGGCCGGCGCACCTTGCTCTCCGGCCTGCTGAACGCGATCTGCAGCCGCTCCATGGCCTCGATCATGGCCTGCATGGACACGAAGATGTTCTGGTAGACGAGCGGCCGGAAGCCCCTACGGTCCTCCTCTGAGTAGCCGGCGCCGTGGATGATGCGCAGCTGCTTGATGAATGTGCTCTTCCCGCTCTCGCCCGGCCCTGGGGACCGCACTGTTCAGCCGCCAGCCCCGGCCTGGGCACCCCTGGGACCCTGGGCCATGGACGCTGCTACTCCGAGCCTCAGTTTCCCCACCTATCCCTGGAGAGCGGCGACAGGCCCTGCCCCGAAATTGCAGTGTGTGCCAGTCGCGTCAGTGTCTTCCCTGACGGCGCGCGGGCCATCCGCACCGCGCAGCCACGGCCTACTTCTTGGGACCAGTGCTGTGTTACAGTTACTGCGACTTGTACAATTCTGTCCTTTTTTTTTTTTTTCACGATTATGGCTCTTGTTTTTTTTTTTTTTTTTTTTTTTTTTTTTTTTTTTTTTTTTTTTTTTTTTTTTTTTTTTTTTTTTTTTTTTTTTTTTTTTTTTTTTTTTTTTTTTTTTTTTTTTATTTATTTATTTATTTATTTGCTTGTTGTGTTTGTTTCTTTCTTTCTTTCTTTATTTTGTGGCTGGCTCAGCCTGCCCTGGTGGTGGCACTGGCGCAGCATGTGGTGCCGGGGATCGAACCGCAGTCCCTGAAGTTGCCTGAGCCTTCCTACGCAGGCGCTTTAGACCACTGAACCATCTCGCCAGCCCCGGCTCTTGTTTTTTAAAGATTGCAAAAAAGCAAGTTTAGACAAAGCGCAGGGACCACATGCCATGCAGGCCCCGCCCCCAGAATGGGCTCAGCCGGCCACAGACACACACACACACAGAGGCCATGGAACACCTTTACAATTCCAGCTTTTCAGGAGGCTGAGGCAGGAGAATCAGAAGTTGGAGTCAAGCTTGGGCAGTTAATTTTAGGGTACCAGAATGAGAACTCAGGACCTTGTACTTGTCAGGCAGGACCTTGTGCTGTAGAGCTATATACTTGGCAGCCTGGACAATCTAGTCGCCATTATGGGCCGCTGGTATCGCAGATTTCACAACTTCCTGCATTTCAGGACAAGCACACATCAGTCCTCATGTGGCTACAGAGAAGCAGGGCTCTCTCTGCCAGGGAGGGGAACAGACAGGCCCATCACAGAGAGGTCGGGAGGCCCCTTGCTTGCGAGGGCAGAGGGGCCCCTAGGTTCAACAGCCCTTGGCTCAGAACTGGCAACTTACATTTTTTTTTTTTTTTTTTGAGACAAGGTCTTACTATGCAGTCCAGGCTGGTCTTGAACTCACTGAGATTCTCCTGTCTCTGCTTCCTGAAGGCTGGGATTACAAGAGTACAACCATGGTGCCCTGGCGTGTTTAATTATTTTCCGCATTTTATTTCTTCTTTTTTAAAAATGTCTTTAGTACAGAGTCTACAGTGTCTCACTACACAGATCAGACTCGTAATGATCCTCCTGTTTTTCAGCCTCCGAAGCGCTGGGATTGCAGGCATGCACCACCACACCCAGTCTCAGTGGCCACCCAGAGGTCTGGGTGTTGTCGTGCGGCCCCCCCCCAGCATGGCAGGCTGGGAATCGAACCCCCAGCCCTTGCATCTGCCTAAGCAGGTTCTTTAGTCTGCTGAGCTATCCGGCCAGCCCTGTATTTTTATTTCTAAGAGTCCAAGAGGCCCCATCTTGCCTGAGCCCGGAGGTGACAGGGACAGGACTCCTGCTTCCTAGCTGTTTGTCAAATGGGGAAACTGACAAGCACAGGGGTTGTGTGGGGTGGCGCACACCCGTGGTGCCAGAGCTCAGCAGGCTGAGGCAGTAGGCTCACAGTGAGTTCGAGGCCAGCCTGAGCTGCATAGTGACACACTGTCTCAAAAACGAAAGAGAACATAGCTAGACTGGCAAAGGAAATTACCCAGAGTCATAAGGTGGGTGACTAACCAAGCTGGGGCTCAGCCCCATCCTGGCTGATTCCCAAACAGCTGGGTTTTGAAGTTTTAGATTAATTATTTTTATGTTATTTTTAAAATGTTATTTATTTATTTATTTATTTATCACGGTACTGGGGATTGAACTCAGGACCCTGCACTTGCCAGGCAAGCGCTTATTCTACTGAGCTATCACCCCGGCTGAAGTTTTAAATTAATTATTAATGAGTGCTTAATATGTGCAGGTGTCTATAGTCACAGGGTGACATTTTGGCACATGTAAACATCACAGTGCCTGCCTGGCACAGGCAAGCTCCTGAATTCGATTCGTGGTATCAAAGGAAAAAAAAAATCACCGTGAAAATGATTTAGCTGTTATCATCACCCAGGCTGCCAGCCAAAAGACGGAGTAGAGTTTTACTATTTTGCTATCTGTAAAGGAGACATAGGGATCAGAGACTTCAAGTGACTTGCCTGAGGTCACACAGCTAGAGGACCAGAGAATCATCCAGGTCCCTAAGTGCACCTCACCACACGGCCAGGGATTGACATCAGCAATGTGTCAGTGAGTGTGACGCCTCTGGACTCTGGGACAGGAGACAGCTTCCCTGGGGAATTGCCGGACACAGCATGGAGACCCAGACAGGTAACAGCCTCCCTTCCCATCATGTTGGGAATCTCCAAACTCGGGTCTCCCCAGAAAGGGCTGGGATGAAGTACAAGTCTGACTTGGCCATGGCTAACTTTTTTGGCTTGTTTGTTTCACTACTCTGATCTCTTTCTCCTTTGTTTAAAGACAAAAACAAGCCTGGGTGCAGCAACACAGGATTGTCAACCCCAGCACTCAGGAGGCCGAGGCAGGAAGATCACCAGTCCTCACTACACAGTGAGTTCCAGGCAAGCCTGAGCTACATAGCAAGACCTTGTCTTAAAAAAACAAAAGAACGAGGATCGGTGAGATAGCTCAGCGGTCTAAAGCACCAGCTTAGGAAAGCTTAGGCAACCGCAGAGACTGCGGTTCAATCCCCGGCACCACATGCTGAGCCCGCCATAACTTGAATGAGTGAATGAATAAATAAATTTAAACAAAAAACAAAACAACATAACAAATTTTAAAAAGAGCTGGGGATGCAGCTCAGTGGGAAAGCCCTGAGTTCCATCCCCAGTACTGAAAACAGCAACAACAAAAATTTTAGAACATTGCCACAAGCTGGGCCTGGTGTGTAAGCCTGTAATCTCAGTACTCAGGAGGCTGAGGGAGGAGGGTCTCTCTGAGGTCAAGGCCAAACTGAACTTCAAAACAAAATTCTGCCTCAAAATCACCTGTCACTCTCCTAAAGCTACAAAGGACTGGGGGCCTGAGTGGGGAGCCCAGTCTGCTTCAGCAAAGTCCCAGAAGGGGCAGACTGGGGGCTGCGGGAACAGCCCTTCCCACCTGGCGGCGAGCAGCCTAGACAGGAAGTGGCTGCTGCCTCCTGGAGAGGGAGGAGGAAGTGGAACCAGGCAATGCCTGGAGGGAGAAGGGTGGGCTGTGACCAGCCCCAGCCTTCAAGGGGACCCAGCACCAGGGCCCAGGACCCAGGGAAGCTGGGACACAAAAGGCCAGGCCAGGCTGAGGCAGCTGAGGTGGGGACAGCACAGGAGACGCAGTTCCTGGGTCCACCTCCAGTTCAGACTTCAAAGCCCCAAACTTTGGCACCTCCCTGGGCCTCCGTTTCCCCATCTGTCATTGGCCAACTTTGGCTTTCCTCTCCCAGACATAGAGGAGAGAGCCTGCCAGACTCTGGAACCAGAGTCAGTGCTGTGCGACCTCAGAGAACTGGCTGCGCCGCTCCGGTGAAGCTTCCGAAACCAGGAATACTATGCGGGTCCACCCCACTGGGCTAAGCATGGGCCGGGCCTCTTTGCGGACTTCCTCCTGACCACCCCCCACCCCGAGGCGTTGACTTCATGCTCGGGACTAATGTCCCCTCCCCCCTCACCACCCTGGCCACCCCTTGGACGGCTTCCTCAAAGTTTAGCCTCCAGGGAGACAAAAAGAAAGACTGGATTCGATTCCTGTTTTCACGCGAGGAGGGGGTAGAGAGGCCACCCCGGCGGGTTGCTGGGCCTGCTGGCAGTGCCAGCGCCTGGGGACACGTGGCCCCCGTGCCCCTGACAGAGGGACTTCCTAGTTTGGGCTGCAATAAGGGATGATGAAGTCTGGGGCGCTCCCCCAAGACGGATCCTTCTGCGCACCCATCCATCCGCGCTAAGAACATATCTCCTTTTTAGCAGCTGGGGATGACCCCAACGGCCTTCGCACGGAGCCGCACCCCCTGCCCTTTTCATTTTTAAAAAATTTGACCCAGGAGGGACTGGCTAGTTAGCTCAGCGGAGTAGAGCGCCAGCTTAATTAGGCAAGCCGCAACAATGGGGTTTTGATCTCCGGCTTGCCGGCGGCCCCGCCCCTGGGGCACACTGAGCTGGCGACAGAGCCTGGGAGCGGTGGTGCGCGCCTGTAATCCCAGCACTGGGGAGGCTGAAAACTGGAGAATCACTATGAGTCCGATCTGTGTAGTAAGACCCTGTAGACTCTGTACTAAATACATTTAAAAAAAAAAAAAAATTGACCCAGGAGCTCACTAAGTTGCACTGGCTGGGCTTGAACCTTCGATCCTCCTGCGCAGCCTCCCTGGGGGCTGAGTGACAGCGTAGCGCATGCCATTGCACCTGCCATGAGCCCGACATCCACTGCTCAGCATGTACCTGTGGCTGAGACGGGGACACCGCATGCATGGGACAGGCACGGTATCTCTGGCAGCCGAAGGTCGGCAAGCGAGCGCGTGGATGCCCACGACTGCAGCAGGTGAAGGCGGCCACAGAGGGGGGGAGGGGGTACTCGCAGGGCCATCCGCAGTGGCGGTCAGAGAGCTAGTGAGCCTAGCACAGAGCAGGGCTGCAGTGTTTAAGGATAAACTGATAAACCCCTTGCTGCTGGGTCAGCAAAGAAAGGGACTGATGTACCAATGGCCACATGTCAAGAAGAAAATGCAGAGCCAGCTGTGGAGGTGCACCCCCGTGATCCCAGCACTTGGGAGGCTGAGGCAGGAGGATCGCTTTGAGTTCTAGACCAGCCTGCACTACGTAGTGAGACCCTGTATCAAAAAAAAAAAAAAAAAACCCTTTCTACACACTTGGGAGCCACTCCTTAAATCTTAAATAAGTGGGCGGTGAACGGACCTGTGATCCGGCGCTCACTCAGTCAGTCTTGGCCCCAGACAGCCCCGGACAAGCCCTCGCTGGCCATGGATGCTGGAGAGAGGCTCGCGCCTTCCTCTCCACAGCCAAAGGAAGAGCGGGAGAGGCCCCGCCCTGCAGCTGGCGGGCCGGCCGGCTGGGCAGGTTGTGCACCAGCAATCCTAGCACCCCCTCTCCATGACACAGGCATGGGAGTGCTGGGCCCGCGCAGCGGGGAGCCCCAGAGCCCCCTCCGGGCCACATGCCTCAGCCACCTCTGCTCCTACCTGCGTCCTAAACGGGGAACCAGGAGGCCCCCACTCACAGCTTCCAAGCAGAACCTGGCTGATCTGTGCCTCCGCGTTCTCATCCAGGAAATGGGTCCCTAGGATTTTCCGCCAGCACTGTGCCCCCACCCTGGCCTCACCCTTCGGCCCCCCAGGGGTGTCCGCCCTCACCCAGCAGCAGCAGCTTCAGCTCCCCGCGGTCCTGCTTCTTCTGCTCCAGGAGGATTTTGTTGATCTCCTGGTCGATCCTGGCTGCCGTCTTCTCCTCCTCGGTCAGGCACCAGGGACAGCAGGACCAGGCCAGCGAGTGGGCCATGGCGGGCGGGCCTCAGAGGGCACCCGGGGGCATTGCCCTAGCCCGGCCAGCCACCCAGGAGAGGGGAGCTTGTCCCCGAGGACTCTGCCAAAGGGAACGGCCTGGGGCCTGGGGTGCCGGCTGGGGCTTGGCGAGGCCTCCGCTGGGGACTGGGCGGGGACACGGAGGGTGGAGGCTCCCGCCCACCCCTACTACCGGACCCGGCCCAACAGGTTGGCTGCGAGGAGCTCAACGAGGTTCAGAGGGGCCGCGGAGCGCGGGAAGGCACCCGAAAAGCCCTCAGCTGCGCTGCGGCAGGGACCCGAGGTGGCCACTGAGCCTCCTTCCTCATTCTGGAGAAGGGTGGCCCCCGGCCCCGCCCCACCGGGCTGCTGACACTGCCTGGAGTGCCACCCCTGCTCGAGGCCAATTAGGAGCTGACATCACCTCTCCTGCTGACGGCCTCAGCCTGTCATCCCGTCATCCAGGCACACCGGGAGGCTGAGGCAGGAGGACTGCAAGTTTGAGCCCAGCAACTTAGTGAGATCCTGTTGCAAACTAAAACATCAAACACAGGACTGGGATGGAGCTCGTTGCAAAAGCCCTGGGGTCAGTGGTGCAGCAGCACCTGGAGACAGCGGAGGCCCAGCCTCACGCCCCTGCTCGTGTGGACCTGCGGCTGCTGGTAGCACCCCACTGGGCAGATAAGGACCTGAGGCAAGGAGTGAGAGCCTGGCTTCCCCAGGGCCGCCCCAGTGGGGCGGCGGGACGAGGAGCCCCTCTACCCAGGGGGAGCTGTAGTTTTTAATGTGCAGAAGGCAGATGTGAGGAGGCCCGCGGTTCCTTCCCTCGGGACACATTTATGGAGCAGCAGGTGTGTACCAGTCATGGTTTTGGGCACCACGTGGGGCCAAGTGACAGAACTCATCCACTGCTCTAGTCAGGGAGAGAAAGGAAGCTCGGAAAACAACCACAGCCTGGTGATAAATTATTTTTCCTTCATTTTGCCAGGACTAAGGTGAAACTCAGAGCCTGAGACGCTCTCAGCAGCCGGCGCCAGGCCCAGGCATCTGCGGTTTGCATTTGGAGACCGAGAGTCCCCTAGTGGCCCCAGCCAGCTCCAACCCGTTGGGCTCTGCCTCAGCTTCCTCAGCAGCCGCCCTGGAAGCACTGCAGCCGCTCAGCCAGGTTGCTTTGTTTTGCTTTTACAGTGCTGGGAGGGAACCGGGCCTCGGGCCTGCTAGGCAAGCGCTCACGGCCGCCGAGCCTTGCCCAAAAGCCCAGTGGCCGTGGCCAATTCTGTGAGCAAAAGAGAATCAAGATGTGGGGGTCATGTGGGCAGAGGGGGTTGATTTTATATTTATTTATTTATTTTATTTATGTCTTCTTGAGACAGGGTCTCACTATGCAGTTCAGGCTGGCCTTGAACCCACTTTCATAGCCCAGACTGGTCTGGAACTCACACCAATCCACCTGCCTCAGCCTCCCAAGTGCTGGCAGGTGTGCGCCACCACATCTGGCTCAAGGGATCCCCAGTACC
>PVKN010007676.1:0-26257 GCA_004027915.1 Capromys pilorides | reverse complement strand
GCTTTCTACCGTGTGACCTTGCCCAAGGTGCCTGGACCCTCCGGCCACTGTGTCCTTATCTGTAAAATGGGTTGAATCGCAGACCTTCCTCACAATGGCCATTCGGAAGATTAAATGAAGCAGTTCACCTAAGGTGCTTGGAATAAAGTCAGGCACCAAGTAAATGTATAGAAATGTTCCTTATTGTCGTGATTATCATATGTGGTTTTTCTAGCTGATTGTCAAGCAGTTGCACTCCAGGGTCCATCTGGCAATGTCTAGAGGCATTTTTGGAACCCAGGGTACAGAATGTACTGTCCTGTAGTATAGAGGCTAAAAATGTTTGGAACAGCCCCCAACATACACACACACACACACACACACACACACACACACACACGTACATACACACATGCACACATCCCAAAGAATGACACTATCCAAAATGTTACTTGCACCAAGTTTGAAAAATCTTGTTCTTTAAGTAGATATTGTGGTTGTCCTCATTTTACAGATAAGGAAACAGATTCAGAGGGGTAAAGAGATTTTTCCAAAATCACATAGCCAGAAAAAAAAAAAAAAAAAAAAAAAAGAGATCTAGGATTTTTTTCAAAGCAGCCTGCTCGGCCAGTCACGGTGGCGCATGCCTATCATCCTAGCACTCAGGAGGCTGAGAAGCGAGTTCTAGGCCAGCCTGGCTACATAGTAAAACCCTGTGTGAGGAAAGAGAAAAGAAAAGACAAAAAAGGAAACCAAGGCAGTCTGCTTTCCAGACTCCTTCATCTGTGAGAAAACTAGCCATGGCATGAGGTGGAACACAGGGTCCCTACCACAGAACCCTAGAGGGCTACAGATGGGGGTCCATGTGACCCTTGATTAGACAGAATGCTTGTTCTGTGGCTCCATGTGATCCCCCAAAGCAGGACCACGAATCCCCTAGGCCCCCCCCAGACACACACACACACACACACACACACACGCACACGCACTCACGCACGCACTCACGCACGCACTACTGCCTCTCCTCCTGTTCCATCATCTTTATTGGAATCCAAGGACTCTTTGGGGACACCAGGAGCTGGAGCTTGGGCTTTATGGGGCACATCATGGGGCTACTGGTGCATGACTTCTCCTGGTGTCCGGGCCCAGGCCACCACCTGTCACTACCTGGTGCTCGGCAGGTTGGAGTGGGTGTTGGGGGAGGCTCTGGACACCTTGTCCACTCTCCCGCCCCTCTCGACTCTCTTCTTCTGGCAGAGAGACAAGAAGCCTGGCCTTTCCTGGGCAGAATGAATGGTGCCGTTGCACTGTTCTGCCCCTCCCCCATTCCCATAGGGCTGTCTCTTCCTGGATTAGCTGGTGTCTGGACAGAGGACCCAGGGTTGGGTAGGGGTCAAGGTGGATCCCAGGCTGGAGAATGATTCGATCATAGAGAGGGATGCAAGTGGAGAGGAAGGTGTGGCAGCAGCTGTGTGTGTGTGTCTGTGTGTGTGTGTGTCTGTGTGTGTGTGTGAGTGCGTGCCTTTGTGTGTGTTTTTTCTGTATGTGGACTGCAAGTGTGCAGGCCATAGCATGGGTAGGTGAGTGCGACACTGTGGCGAGTGTGCCTGAGCGTGGCAGTGCATCTGTGCGCTTCACTGGACACTCCCTGGGCTGCCACCCCATAACCTACTCTGTGCTGCTACTGACAGGGACCCTCCCACAGAGCCCAGGCTTTCCCACAGTCACATGGCACCAAGTTCCTTTCCATAGGCCTCTTTATTTTGCTTTTTTTTAGTGGAACCAAGGATAGAACTCAGGACCTTGCACTTGCCAGGCAGGCACATGTGCCCCTGAGCTAACTCCCTGGCCCCTTAGTAAGACTTTAGATGGTCCTTCCTCTTGTTGTGCTGTGTCTGTGTCTGTGAAGGTGTGTGAAGTGTGTGTGAGAGCACGCACTCTGGCGTGTGACAGTGGGTATGACTCTTCGGTGTGTGCGGGAGGGGCTGCGAGCTTGGCAGGGTGTGTGATGGTTATGTGAGTGTGTACAAGCACGAACAGGAGTGTGAACGTGCATGTGTGTGCACCTCAGTGTGTCTGCGTGTGAGTGCACATGTGTGCACGTGCATGTGCGGCTCATCTCTGAGTGACCTCCACGAGCACCTGGTGGCCACCGGGCTCCATCAGACTGTGATGCAGTGTCTTCTGCGTCACCCACCCCCTCCCCAACTCGAGCCAGCCTGCGGCTCGGCAGAGGTGCAAGGGTCTCCTCAGAGACTGGGCGCGGGGGCGCGTTTCTTGTCCCTCACTCTCCTGCCCTCCCTCAATGCCCCAACCCCGTCCACCTCCCAACCTTGCCCCCCTTGTCCCCCCTCACCCACAGGTGTCATCCGGACCGCCGTGCCTGACCTCGACCGAGAGAACCAGGAGCGCTACGAGGTGGTGATTCAGGCCACAGACATGGCGGGGCAGCTGGGTGGCCTGTCGGGCTCCACCACCGTCACCATTGTGGTCACCGATGTCAATGACAACCCGCCTCGCTTCCCACAGAGTGAGTGAAGCCTCCTAAGAGCAAGGCCACATCTGGGTTGGTCAGTTTGCCCTCCCAAGCGCCCCACGGGCCCAGTGCCGCTCGAGCTTCTCACTGAAGACAGACTCCCACGGTCTGTTGTCTGCGCACTGGGGTGTCCGCTCACCTCAGCCCTCCTCCAGCCAGGCCTCCTGCAGAGGAAGGTCCTCCCCCACTCCCTGGCCGCCTGCAGAGGAAGGTCCTCCCCCACTCCCTGGCCTCCTGCAGAGGAAGTTTCTCCCCCCACCTCCCTGGCCTCCTGCAGAGGAGGGTCCTCCCCGCCTCCCTGGCTTCCTGTAGAGGGTGAGCCCACACCCTCCTCAGCCCTGCAAGCTTGCACAGCCATAGCCAGGTGCCCCAGTCCCAAGCTTGACAAGAGAAATATGTGTCAGGGTGGAGGCCTGTAGGGACAGGGGACCGAGGCAGCAGCCACCCAGGCAGCCGTGGCTGTGCCTGGGGACTGACCCTGGCGCACGGACATGCCCCCTCCTCTGAGCCTGGAGGGTGGAGTCTGTGCTCCTGAATCAGGATGGCTCTCCACACTCTGCCTCTCCTGGCACAGCGGGGCATCGGGGCTTCTGTGGCCCAGACCGTACCTCCCCATCAGACCAGCCAGCCCCTCCCTCTCCAGCTCAGGCCACAGCCACGCCACCGCTGCCGGGGAAGCCGCGGAGGCTGGCAGAGACTAAATGCCTCTGGGAGCTGGACTGATTCCTATCAGGCGAGTCATTACTTGAGGTCTGCTGCTCTCACATTAGGCCCCGCCACAGGGGACTGACCCCCGCGAGATAAGGGAATCCAATCCCTTAGCTGAGTGCACAGCATCATGGAGGCCCAGTGCCTCAGCCCAGACAGAGCGGGGTGGGCAGAGCCCGCCAGGCGGCCCCCCCCACACCACCAGCACCAAGAAGCCCAGCTCAGGCAGGGGAGATAGCTGGGCAGTCTAAGCACCTGCCCAGCAAGCACAAGGACCTGGGTTCAATCCCTGGTACCACATGCTGGGCATAAACAGAAGGTCAGAAAGTAAAAATGTCTAGCTAACAAGTAAATGATAAAGTAAACACTCTAGTAACTACCAGCCAGGACCCCTACAGCCCTGCTGTACCCCTTCCTGACCATAACCACCACCATCCCACCCCACATTAACTACGCTTGGTTTTTCTCATCATTGCTTTGCTGCTTTTTAGGGTCTGGCCTTTCTGTGTGTACTGCCAAACATTATAGTCTAATTTCATCCAATTTTTAACCTCGCCTGAGTGGAATCATATAATTCAAATTGTTTTCTGGCTTGCTTTTTTGTCTTTCCAAATTATGTACATAAACTCATACCATGGCTTATAGAGTTACCTTTTTTCTTTAAAAACTGTTTCCTTAATCCCAGCACTTGGGAGGCTGAGGCAGGAGGATCGATGTGAGTTCGAGACCAGCCTGGGCTACAAAAGTGAGCTCAAGGCCAGCCTGAACTGCATAGCGAGACCCTGTCTCAAAAAAAAGAAGAAAACAATTGTTTCCTTTCATTAGGATGAGTTTGCAATACATGATTACACTCACTGTAGGGAGTTGGTACATGCACATAGCACATTTCAATTTTTCTTCTTTTTTTTTTAACCTTCCCTCTATCCCCTTTTATTTCCCAGAATTGCGTTCACAAGTATATTCATTTTCCTTGGCGTGTAGTACTCCATTGTTTCTCTGTTCTGTTATGAATGAGTCTTTGGGTTCTTTCCAGTCTGAGGCCACTATGGAGGACCCTGTTTTGACACCATCATGCATGTCCGCATGTGCCCACCTGCATACATTTCTCTGGTGTGTATATAGAACAGTAAAGTGGCTGGGCGATGGGGTAGGTGCTAGGCTTTACTAAATAAAGTCAAACTGGTTCCCCCAGGGGACAAAATGCGTGTGTCACTTGTGGTACACCCTCGCCAGCACTTGGGATTGTGAGAGCTTTCATCTGGGCTAACCTCAGTGTGTGCTGGTGGCTCCTGCTGGGCGTTCACGCACTAGCTGCCCTCACGCCTGCGCTGTGTAACAACCAGGTGCGGCCAGGCACTGAGCGTGCCCGCTGAGTACATGGCGCAGCCCCGCCTTCCAGAGCTCAGTGTGAGAGAACACACTGAACACAAGAGCGAAAGTGTGGAATCCCCACCATGGGGTGGACTTGGGGTTCCGAGGAGCAGGGCCTCGGGTGCGGGAAGGTCCTAGGAATGTGTGTGGGGGAGCAGTCTGGAAGTGAGAGGCCTCACAAGACCTTCCGAGGGCTGCAGCCTGACCTGGAGCAGAGGAGGTCACCAGGGACCAGGCAGTGGTAGGATCCCGAAGGGCAGGCCAGGGGCTCCACAGCTCCATCTCCAGGCCAGTGCAGGACTATGGAAGGAACCAACGCAGGCAGTGGCGTGCTCAGCTTGGGTTGTAGAAAGCTCCTTCTGGCTGCTGTGAGAGGGAATCAGAGGCGTCACTCCACACGGGATTACCTGGGTGAGTGCAGGGCCCAGGAGACACACAGCCATTTCCACAGCCCCCCGCTCCACCTGGGCTGCTCCATGCAATAAGCTGTCCTCATCTTGACTTTGCCTCTGCTCCGAGCAGGGTGCTGCCTGCGTCCATCTGCTCTCACGCCTGACTGCCCCTCTGCCTTCTCCCTCCAGCTGCGATAGACCCCCTAGCTATTCTTCAAATGCTCTAGGTGTGGCCTTTGCATGTCCTGTTTCCTCTCTCCCAAACAGTAGTAAGTGTTCACCAACGCCTCTGTTTGCAAACAATTTGGTTCGCAAACAAAGGATTCAGGCAAAGTTTCACTTCCACTGACAAACTCTGCATCAAGTGACAGATATCACCACAGCCCTCTTCCCCACACAAACACAAATGCAGCCACTTTCCCCAAAACTGCAGAACAAATTAAGTTTCTAAACTAAGGAACTGCTGTATCTGCTTGTTGGAATTAATCCTTCAAATGTGTGCACAAATGTCACCTTGTTGGTGAGGTTGTTCTGTGATCTTGTATGAGTGTGTGTGTGCGTGCATGTGTGTGTGTGAGAGAGCGAGAAAGAGAGAAAGAGACAGAGACAGGGAGATAGAAAGAGAGAGAGAGAGAGAGAGAGAGAGAGAGAGAGAGAGAGGCAGAGAGGCAGAGAGGCAGAGACAGAGAGGCAGAAAGAGAGACAGAGAGACAGGACATGCTGGGACCAAGCCCAGGGCCTTTGTCAACCAGACAAGCACACTACCACTGAGCCAGACCCCAGCCCTGGTGAGGCCTTTCTTGATCTCTTGATCATCTGTGTAGATGGTGCAGCTCCTCCCTCACAGTGTCACATGTCCCCTACTTCTTCTCCTGAGTCCCTGTTACCGCTGGACATGCTTTTTTCCTGAAGCGACTGTTTAATGCCTTTCTCTTTCCATTAAGATGAAAGCACCTGAGAGCTGGGATTTGGGGCTGTTTTCTTTGTTGCCAGAACCCCAAGGCCAGAACTGCATGATGTCTAGGACATCAGAGGTACAGGAGTGAAGGAACAAACACCACGAGCATCAGCAGGAAAGTCAGCACGCAGGCCGATCGTTTTCACCCAGTCTGCTCAGCTTATGGAGCAGCTACTGGGGGCTGGGGGCCGCCCTGAGCACTTCGTGCGCATCATCTTTTCTTTGCTTTAGGAAGGCACCCCTGCTCCCACTCTGCAGATGAGAGGCTCAGGTTTCAGGGTCCACAGCTAAGACCAAGGCCAGAGCCTTAGCCTGTATCACTATGCTCCTCTGTATCCCTCAGTGGGCAGAGGGACCCAGAGAACTGTGGGCATTTTCCCAAATCAATCAGGAAGTAACCCAAGGGTCAGCATGAAGGCCCTGCCCTTGACACTCTTCTGAACGTCTGAGTAGGATAGGCCTGTCCTAGCCCCTGCCTGGTCATGCTGGGAGCCTCTTGCAGATACTGCCCCTCAACCTGTGTGGGTAAACATCTTAGCCCCTCTTGCTTTCCCCAGGGCTGGCGGAGGTCAGGGCCCACTGCCCCCACCCCATTCATCACTGTGTCCCCACAGAGATGTACCAGTTCAGCATCCAGGAGTCTGCGCCCATTGGCACAGCTGTGGGACGGGTGAAGGCCGAAGACTCAGACGTGGGTGAGAACACGGACATGACCTACCAGCTGAAGGACGAGAGCGGCAGCAGTGGCAGCGTGTTCAAGGTCACCACAGACAGTGACACTCAGGAGGCCATCTTAGTCCTACAGAAGGTGAGGCTGCCTCGGGATGAGGGGCTGGGAGGATGGGGAAGAAATGGGTCCAGGAAGCAAGAGCAGGGAGGCGCTGAGACATCTAGGTCTCCCACCTCGCTTACCCCAGAGATGAGCCATCTCCAGATACCCAGGGCCAACCCAGGGAAGCACTAATGATACCATTTCCTCTTTCCAAGTGAGAAAATGAAGCACAGGCTGGGGCAGTGTCTAAGCGCCTGCCTGTCAAACGCAAGGGCCCAGGTTTGATCCCTAGTACCACAGGCCCTGCTGGCTGCTGAAACCTGGGTGTGCCATGCTGGCCATCAAAACTGGTAGCACATACCTATAATCCTAATGCTGGGGAGGCCAAGTCAGGGGGATCACTGTAAGCCAGAGCTGTGTAATGAGACCCCGTACCAAATAAATAAGTAAATGATTAAAAAAAAAAGAAAGAAAGAAAGAAAACAGAAAGGTTACTAGTGACTCATTCCATGCAAGGCCGCTTATCCAAGCAGAGGTTCAATTCAGATTTGAAACCAACCTCTTAAACACTGTGATGCCCTACCTCATCTTCATTCTAGGCCCTTCATACATGATTTCCTTTAACCCTCATCTTTCCCTCTAAGAGAAAGGTCTTTATCCTCACGTTTACAGGTGAGAAGGCCAACTCAGGGAGAAGGCCATGCCCAAGATCTCACCTGTAAGGGACAGAACTGGGATTTGTGCCCAGGTCTGGTGAATCCAATGCACTTTCCTCCCTACCAGGCTTGCTCACTCCCTGGCTGACCCAGGAACCGGAAAGCTAAAACTGCAAATCCATTCATTGCTAGGAGAAAGGGATGGGGGCCAAGTAAAGAGGCCAAAGTCCACCTTTCAGGATTTGGCCAGGGGCTCAATAACTCAGGACTGTGCAGGCCTTTAAGACTCCACAAAATCCTACCTTCCTGTGGGAGATCAAAATCCTCTACACCGGCCCCCAGTGGTCTTGGGCCTTTGCATGCTTCCAGGGACAGGGGGTTCACTGTCTGATACTGCCCAGCTCTTTTCCTCCCCTTCAGCTGGGATCTGCCTGCTCAGGTCTGCTCTGACCAACTGGGCTCTGCGTTTTAGGACCCAGGGCACCTAGAGACGTCCAGCTCCCGGAGCCCTGTGCTCACTCTGTAAGCACACAATGGCCAGCTCTTGACCTTGCCTCAGGAGTGGGAGGGTAGAGAAAGTACCCAGTTCCCTCAGTGCCTTCCCAGAGGATGATGACATCCTGGCCAGTTCTCAAGTGCTTACCACAGCCCAGGTGCTCTTCAGCTGCTTCCCGCGTATTAACCCATTCAGTCCCTAGACCAGCCTCTGCCGTTCTATCACTGTCCAATTTACAGATGAGAAACTGAGGCCCTGAGCGGCTTGTCCAGGACTACACGTGCCCAGTAGGATCTGTCCAGCAGTCTGGCTCCAGAACCACGTTTCTGAGCACTGTGTCACTTTCAGCCCTTACTCTCCGTGCATACCTAATGTGAATCGAGCCCATTTCACAAACACAGAGTTGGAGGTCCAGAGAGGCCCAGCACCCTAGAGAGGCAGAATCTGGTCCAAAGCCTGGCTTTGGGATTCCCACACCAAGCTCTGATCTATCCTGGCACCCCACATCTCCCACCTGTCCAGGTGCCAAAGGTGTCTGTGGGCATCTAGGATGGTGCAGAGAGCAGAGCCCCTCCCGACTGAGGTCCTGGTTCCCAAGTCCACCGCTCACCCCTAGGACGGGCCTCCACCTGCCTCCCTGCACCCTCATTTCCCAGGCTACAGGATGGAGGAGGGGTGTGGGTGGCCTTTTGTGCTGCCAGGGAAGGCAGGGTGGGGCTTCTGGAAAGCACAGGGGGACCCTGTACACACAGGCACTATCTGTGGGTCCCCGGCCAGCGTAACCCCTCCACCCCGCAACCAGGCTGTCCGCAGCTCTGCCAGTGCAGCTCTGTGCTCTGGGCACTGTCCTTAGCCAGCCAGAGCCGAGGCACAGCCAGGGAGCTCATTCATCAGAGGTCATCCATCAGCGCCTCCTGATGAGGGGCGCAGCTCAGCGTGCACTCAGCCAGGGCTCCAGGGAAGCACTAGGCGGCCGAGCTCATCAGACGCAAGTGCTATGCAGTCCCCATCTCCGGTACCAAATGGACTTCCACTTCCCCCAGGCCCCGAAGGCTAACTAGGATGCCAGCCACAGCTGATCTGCAGCAGGGCCGGGATCAGAACCCAGGGCTGTGTTACTCCACATCCAGTCCCTTTCCCGCCCCTGTGTGAGAGCCCAGGTTGGGAAAGCATGCCTTCTGGCTTTGGATCCTGGCTGTACTAGTGACACTGGAGCAAGCTGTGCCTTTGCTCATGCGAAAAAGTGAGATAATAATACAAGCATCATAGGTGAGACTGAGTTAATAAATTAAAGCAATAACGCATACTAAGAGCTTTGCTTTTCTTCAAAAAAATTAAAGAATGTCCCAACAGGCTATGCAGGAGGGCAGGACGTCCGGGCATCCTTGCTGAGCAACAGCGGCTGTTTGCTTCTGGCTGGAAAGTGTTGGTTTGACTAAGGAGCAGCCTCAGTATCCTGAGTCACCCAGGGACCTTGGGCCAGCCCTGACCTTCCTATGTCCCGGAGGTCTTGACGGGCACTGTCCACCAAGCCCCAGCCACTGACATGCCCTCCGCTCCCTTCCCAGCGTCTGGACTTTGAGTCTCAGCCCGTGCACACCGTGATCCTGGAGGCCCTCAACAAGTTCGTGGACCCCCGCTTCGCAGACCTGGGCACGTTCCGCGACCAGGCGATCGTGCGCGTGTCCGTGACCGATGTGGACGAGCCCCCCGAGTTCCGGCCGCCCTCCGGCCTCCTGGAGGTGCAGGAGGACGCGCAGGTGGGCTCCCTGGTCGGCGTGGTGACGGCGCGGGACCCCGACGCCGCCAACCGGCCCGTCCGGTGAGACCCCCGCCCGGAGCCGACGCCTGCTGCCTGCTACCCTGCAGTGGACCGACGGCTGGCAGAGGGGGGAGGCGGCCGGGAGGGAGGAGGAGGAGAGTGCCAGGGAGCCAGGGAGCCCGGACTCAGAGAGGGGACCGCTACCAAGAGGGAGATGCAGTAGTAGGGGCCGGAGAGGGCCGCAAGGCGAAGAGATCCAGGCTGGCGCTGGCCCCGCCTCTCCCAGCCCCGCCCACCGGAGTGTCCGCCCACCGCTTGACTGGTGGACTGCGGAATCAAGCCCTTTTCCGCCCAAAGGGAAAGTAAAAACGTCCCTATCTCCAGGGAGGCCCCTCCCTCGGGGCACCTTCCCTCCTTGGTCCTGTCCCTTGGCTCCTTCCCCAAAGCCTGCCCACAACCAGACTGCTTCTGTGCATCTTCCATGCCCCTCAGCCAAGCCTTCAGAGCTACCGCGTCCTTTCAGGGGCCCTCGGGTGTTGGTGCCCCACCTTCTGTCCTCTGTGCTCTCTAATCTCCAATCCGCAGACGTGCTGCTTCTTTGTTAAGCGTCCTGGTGATTGAACTCAGGGTCTTTACACTGAGCAATATCCCCACCCCTTTTAATTCTTTACTTTTTATGTTGAGTCAGGTTAAATTCTCCGGGCTGGGTTTGAACTTTCAATCTTCCTGCCTCATCCTCCCTGAGTGCTGGGATTACAAGCATGCACCGCCAGGCCTGGCTAAAGCTAACTTGGTCCTGCTGTGCTGTGTACCCTCCCAAGGGCCCTGTGGGGTTCAGGATAGTGGTGAGGCCCTCTGTGACCCCTGACCTTGTACCCCCTCCTGTGCCCTCCCTCCTGCTAGCTCCCAAGTTCTCTGCATGCTCCTCCCCCGAGGACCTGCTGAGGATGGTCTCCCTCTGACATCTCCCGCTTGGTCCTCTCCCTGCCTCTGTTCAGAAGTTACACTCTCAGTGAGGCCTCCTTGGCCTCTTCCTAAAATGTGCTCCCCACGCCACCAGCCCTGACCCTCCAGTACCCCCATTTCCTCGACTCCCTTCTCCAGACTGTTTTTCCATTGACGATGGCACAGTTTGCCTCCCCACTAGAACAGAAGCTTCAGGAAGGAGGGATACACACTGATTTGTTCCCCCTCTCTGTCCTGGGGCCTGGCCCAGGTCCCACTCTCAGGCACACTCATGGGCGCTGTGGTGAGTCAATGAAATGGACAAGTAGAGAAGCATGATACAGGCTGATGAAGAGGCCACGCAGAGAGGGGCGGGGAGAGGGAGAGTGGAGCCCGTGCTGGCGAGGAGGCGGAGGCTGCAGGGCAGAGCAACGCTGAGGGGAGCCTTGGAGACAGCACCAGGGAGGGGATGAGCTAGAAGCAGGCAGAGAACTAGGCAGGGCATGGAGGCAGGCCCGTAGTGTCCCTGGGAGGGCCTGGCGCCGCACCGATGGATGTCAAGATCGGAGGAAATTCCAGTAGACGAGGAGGCAGGAAGGTTGCAGCAGAAATGGATCCTGAGGAGAGCTCCACAGTAGGGGTGAGCAGGTTGCCAGTGTGACATGGGTGGGGGAAAGGGCTTGGGGCTCCCTGATCCTTCCTGGAACCCCTGTAAGTAGTCAGTGAAAAATTCCTGAGATGATTCTGTGCTGGGCATTAAGGAGAAAGAAAGAAAACATGAACTTAAGGCTCTCTGCATTGTACAGTTCCAGGGAATGACATTCCGGTACGGTCTGTCTGAACAGTCTTCTTGGAATCGTTGAGTGCCCACCTTGTGCAGCTTTACAGGGCAGCCCTAGATGACAAGGCACAGAGATGTTGTCTTGCTTCACTGCCCACGCTTTCAGACTGAGAAATAGGCTCAGGGATCTGGGAGGACCTGCTGGAGAGGGAGGAATTGAACTGTGGGCACCTGGCTCCAGAAGAATGGCGCCCCAGGGGGAGGAACAGCTTGTACAGGCTAGAGAAGCAGTCAGTGCACTGGAAAGGAGCAGACTGTCATTAAGGGAGAGGAGCCAGGGAGGCCGAGTCTAGCAGGGCCTCAGGCAGGCCAGGCTGCTCGCAGATCACCCAAAGCCGGCAGCGCTTCTCTGTTTCTGCCCCTTCTGCTCCTCACTGCCCAAACTGCCCTGCCTCTGCCTCGGTGTGGCTCTTCTCTCTTCCACCTGGCTGTCAGTCTGGCTCTAAAATACCTGCCTTGGCCTCTGGCCAGGCCCCAGGCCTCTCTAGGGAGGGCACCGTCACCCACATTTGTCTGGAAGCCGAGACCAAGAGAGGGAGCAGCTCCAGCAGGCTGCCAGGGTGTGGGAGCCGTGGTCAGCGCTCCAGTCTACGGCTCTGCATCCCTTCTCTGTTGTCTCCCCTCCCTCCCTCGATCCCTCCCTCCCTCGCTTTCCTACTGCCTCCATCCTTTTGTCTGAACCAAAAGGGCCAGCTTTGAAACCAGCTCTGCCTGCTTGCATCTCCTTTATCGGCCCCTTCCCTGGGGCTCCACAGATGCTGAGCTGGGGCTCCACAGATGCTGAGCTCCAGGAGCTTGAGACAGGTCCAATTTAACACCACAAACATTTACCCAACTCTCCCAGCCTCTGTGTGGCCCTGAGCCAGGTCTGGGGATACTGGGATGATTTGGCCAAGGGAAGAACTGGCCTGGGGCTCCTGGACTAGGGACACAGACATGGGAACTGGCAAGAGGATCCAAAGGGCTCCCCTGGCCCCCATCAAGGGTCCAGTGAGTCCCAGCTCCAGGTCCTAAGGGGCACTGAGTAGTCTATGGAGTGGGAGAGCAGAGAAGAAGACAGGAGCTTGGTCCACTTGGAGCTTTCCTTCTCCTGGGAGGAGACCATCAGCAAATATTCAACACTTGACAAGAGCCAGGCAGAAAACAGAGGTCTAGGGTGACAGGGCCACTCTGGATGGAGTGGTCAGAGTGTAAGAAAGGAGCTGAGGTGACACGGAGCCAGCCAGGCAGAGGTACAGAGGAGGGCTTTCCAGGTAGCAGAGCCAGTGAGAGCAATGGTCCTATGGCAGGCAGGAAAAAAGCTGGACGTGCAGAAGTACGTGGAACCCCAGGAGGCATCACCTGCCACCATTCACAGGGCACAGTCAGCACCTGGAAAGGACAGAAATGGACCTGCAGTGACTTTCCAGAACCTCTGCACTGAGAGAGTGCAAAGTGGCTTGTATCACTGTGTCTACCCCTTAGGGAGGATTATAGTGAGGATCGGAGAGGGAAAGTGATTTGCCTGTAGCCACCTGGTCTAAATGCAAGGTCCAGGATTTAACTCACGGCTTCCTGAACTCGGCCCCCTGCCATTCCACCTCTGCTTCTGCCGCTCTTTGTTGTTGGCTCCTATGTCAGTCAGCTCTTCATTGCTGGGACAAAATATCTGACGTAAACCAATTAAGAGGAGAGTTTCGTTTTGGTTTATGGTTCCAGAGGTTTTGGTCCATGGTCTGCCGGCTCTATGTTGAGGCCTAAAGCAAAACAAAGAGGTTGTAGGGGAAGGCGAAAGAAAGTATTGGCCTCACAGCGGCCAGGAAGCAGAGAGAAAGAGTCAGAGGAGAAGGAGTTAGGTGCCAGAAAGAGCCCTCAGAGTTGACCCTGGTGATTTCTTTCTTCCAAACGGGCCTCCCCTGCTAACAGCCTCATCAGATCCAAACCGTAATGGTGCAGTTTCCGTGTTTGTGCTCCGTTCTCCTTTGTGCTTGGCCCCGGAGGAGTTGTACGTGGGCCAGGGGAAAGCTGGGCCTCATTTGAGCAAATCCAGCGACATTCCGGCAGTGGCAGTCTGCGTTTGGGCTGGGGCAAGCACCTGGGGAGCTCCAATGAGGAGCAAGAATGCTGCACTAAGGTGAGGGAGAATGAGGCGAGGAGTGGGGAGAGGGTGTTCCTCTCTGGAGTCACAGTGAAGGACAGGTGACCAGACAGACAGACCCAGGAGTTTCAGCTCCAGAGGAGGGAGATCCACTGGATGAGCTTAAATCAGGCATGATGGGAAGTGAGGACAGACAGGCCCTTGAGGACAGACTGCGCACGTCAGGTGAGGGAGTAGAACTTCATCTTACGGATCAGAGGAAGTATCAGGATGCTCCAGAGGAAGAAGAAAAGGGCTCAGATGTCTGAAGCAGGTGACCTGCACATGCGCCAGCCCTTTATATGCCCAGCCTGTTTCTAGTAGCCCTGACCCCAGCCTGAGCTACCTCTAAGGAGCAAAGCCAGGGGGCTGGGGATACAGCATGGCAGCATTAGGGCCTGCCTGGCAAGCACAGGGTCCCCAGTTTGATCCCCATTACTACCACCATCACCACAACAACAAATCTGAGAGGAAACATCTTTAAAAAAAAAGTCTAAAAGATCAAAGCCAGCAGAGCCCATGCTAGACCAGAGGATGCTCACTTCACTCCTGCCCAGCATTTCACACTGGGGGACAGCAAAAAGTTAAGGGGCTTTGGGGTCAGAGAAGACCCATGCTCAAGCCCAGGTATAGAATTTTCAGCAAGCGATACTGCGCCTCTTTGAGGGTCAGTTGCCCCATCTCTAAAATATGCCTCCTAATAGTTCCTGCCTCATTTGTATATGGTAAAGGTCTACTACATACCATGTTTTGTGCTTAGAAGTCCCAGGGTTGGAAGGAGAAGTCAGTGCTTAGCACACATTAGGACTTCAGGAGGTACACGCTACAGTTTTCCTTGGTGGTCTGGACATCCATTTTTCTCCATTCTGCAACCAGTACTAACCAGATGCACCTTGCCGGGCATTGTGTGCAGCCTTCTGAAAATGTGCCTTACGGCGGGTGAGGGGCAGAGTCACAGGTAGGGTGACGTGAGCAGAGAGGGAGCGGGCACAGGCAGCCTGTTTTGTATTGGAAGAGATCTCTACCCCACTCGGCCTGGGCAAGCTGCCTCATTTGGTTTGTGTTTTCTGCCTCACACAGGAAGCTGGTGCCCGCATGAGCCTGCTATCTTTTGTGTTTGTTGTGACCACGTGTTATATATGCATGTAATTATGTAGAAAAAAACCTCCCCCTCACACAAGCCAGGTGGCAGTGCCCACCCAGTTTCCCCACTCTGACCTTGACATCAGCAGTGTCCTGTGCTGTCTGTAGTGCATGGAATGCAGCAGGTAAACCTGGGGGACCTTTTTCCAGGGGCTGGGGAGGTCTTAGACCTGGGGCTCTAAACAGACAGGCTGGGATCTTGGCCCTGCTACCAGCTAGTCTTTTGTGACCCAGAGCAAACCACCTCACCTCCCTGAGCCTCAGTTTCCTCACCTGTAAAGTGGGAAGGGTGAGACTACCTGGGATGATTTGAGGCGCTCATGAAGCTAAAGTCCTTCCACAGAGCTCTCACCATAAACATGGGAGCTGAGCCTTGTCCCGTGGCACCCTCTTGAGCTTGGCTGGTAGCCTCCAAGCAACCTCTGATGTAGGCATCTCTGTCTTCATTTTTAAGAGGAAGACACCAAGAGCAGAGGGAGCAGCCTACTGGCCCAGGGTCACACGGTTAGG
Organism: Capromys pilorides; assembly: GCA_004027915.1. Classification (NCBI taxonomy): domain Eukaryota; kingdom Metazoa; phylum Chordata; class Mammalia; order Rodentia; family Capromyidae; genus Capromys; species Capromys pilorides. Next base: position 11,072 of record PVKN010007676.1, on the reverse strand, counting down.
TTCCAGATCTAGGCAGTGGCATCGGAGTAGCACTTCCAGCCCCGACACCCCAGGCTCCCTTGCACGCGCACACACGCACACGCGCATACACACACGTGGAGTGTGCTCACACTGCTCCCTCCCACCCACACTGCTCCATATCCCTGGCTGAGGTGAGGAGCCAGAGAGCACAATGCAAGAGCGACCTCCCAGGCTGCCGCTGAGACCCCTGGCAGCTCGCCAACATCCCTACGCTGTGCCACGCCCACCCCACCCTCTTCTTCCTCCCTTCCCCTCCTCCATGCAGGCCACACACTGTCTGGAGGGGGACTTCTGCCTCCCCCCACCAGACCTTTCTGAATCATAATTAGAATGACAATAGTTCCCATTTGCCAAGAGTGATTTTCCTGGAGCTCAGCAAGGCACCTCGTGTGCATTTCATCCTCCCAACAACACCCCGGATAGGATTAACATCTGTTTGGCAGAAAATTAAGGCGGAAAGACGGAAATGACTGGTCTGTGGGCAGCAGAGACCTGGCTTGAGAGCCAGGGTGGAGCAGCTGCCTCTTGAGCCTTTGCTGCTTCAGGGGCAACACACTGCGTGTACGCGACACACACACACACACACACACACACACACACATCTCTCATACATTCATGTCACAGGAACACAGACAACACCAGCCAGACACACAGCCCATGGTGCACCTACAATGGAAGCTGGCCCCACCCCACCCCACCGCACCTGCCAGGTTAGTCCTTGCCACACTCCAAGGCCTTGTCTTCTCTCCCTCCCACTCACGCTAGCTCCCTGAGCTGGAACTAAAACACACCTGGGCTCAGCCAGTCGCAGTGACCTGCAGCCCAAGTCTTTAGCTGGTTAATGAGTCCCTACCCACCCCCCAGGGCCTTGGGAACAGCTGCCTGCACTTCGGTGGGGGCAGGCCCTCTTCCACTAGAGTAGGGAAGGAAAGAAGTGAGGAGGTGGGAGAGGAGAGGTCTGAGCAGAAAGGGGAAGAGCTGCAGCGAAAGGCCTGAACAACTGGTCCTGCCCCCTTTGGACCCAGACATCTGTGAGGACCAGGCTAGGAGCAAAGCAGCGCTGAGGCTCAGTGCATGGAGGCTTTGGATGACTCATCAAGCTAGAAAGATGCAAAGCCCCAGGGTACAGATTCCAATTTTGCAAGAGTTGCTATGCAACCACAGGTAAGGGGGCATCTTTGTGTAAATAAGAAAAGGCCCCCACTTTGAAAAGATTCCCCCCTGCACCAAGACACATGGTTTGGCTGGCTGGACCTCACCCCGTGTCCCCTTTCCGTCTGTTACCTTTGTGCACGCTGCCGCCTGTACAGCTGTACTCAGCAACCGCACCCAGCTAAGCTTGGCAAGTTTCCTCGCTGAGCCTCCAGCTCTGCACCCACCTGGCAGAACCCTTGCCTGTCTGCTTTGCTCCTGCATCCCGGGCCCTGCACAGAGAAGGCTTGGTTGTTTGAGAAGTCACGAAGGAATGAGCAAGGATGCAGTGGGGGGGAAGTGTGCCCTACAAACTGGGAAGTGCATGCTCAGGGGAGGGACGGTCATCCTTGGTCCCAGCCTCCCAGGCCAGTGAGACCTGGGCTGGTCAGGGGCATGAAGTGCATGCGTGGGCCCCAGCAGTTTAGGGGCCAGAAGGAGCACTGACTGAAGATTTAGGAGTCTGGTTCACTGGGCCTCTGGCCTGTATGTGCAGCCCTTTAGTTTGCCCCATGCCTCCCTCCCCCACGATAGTGGATATGAAAACAATAGAGGCTGTCACCAGGAGGGGTGCAGGCTGAGGGGGTCGAGGGACTTGGCCAAGGTCACATAGGTAGAGTAAGTGGCTGAGGATTCAGCTCCAGCGGACTGCTTTCAGATCTGTGCTGCAGCTCCACAGGGATCATTATCCCCACTGAAGAGATGGAGAAACTGAGGCCAAGAGAGTTTTGGGCATCGGGCCAAGGCCTTCTGAAGGTCATGTCAAGGCTTTGGATACCAAGCAAGCAATGTCTCTGCTGTCCTGCCTGCCTGGGCCTCAGTTTACCTCTCTGGGATTTGGAGGAAGGGTTCCTTTCCTCTTCCCTGGGGGAGGGGCAGTAGCTCAGGCCCATCCCTCCCCACTGGGCTGCTTTGTTCTGGCTGCACAATGAGCCTTTGCCTGGCATTGGAGGCCTTTGTGTACCCAGAGCCGGCTCTGCCCCCGCCCCGTGTTATCAGCGCAGGGAAGCAGCGGCCTGCGCTGGCGGGGCTTCTCTGGGCCGCTGCCGCCTGAGACATGTGTTGGACACGGGCCTTTCAGGCCTGGAGCCGCTGCACAAAGACCCGGGAAGAAGGCGGAACAAAGGGCTTTTTCACGCAGCAACTGAAAAGCTGCAGATTAGCTTGTACGTGCTGTGTACTTCTCAGGCTCACAGGCTGGAGGACTTGCTGGCAAAGACCAGACTCCTCCCCTTGGTACACCAGGCCCTAGCCTGGTGGGGCTCCACTGTGACCCTGGATAAGCCTCCTCTAGCCCACAACTGCGCAAATTCCTGTTGGTTCCCTGGGCCACACTAGACTCAGTTCTGTACCTGTAAGCTTCTGTGTACCTTGTATTTCCAGGTCTAACTGCTCTGCACCATAGCCATCTCCTGAATCAGCCTTACACCCCTTTGCCCCCTCTCCTGAATGCTGCCTCTAGTTCCTTTCCAGGGGCCAAGTCCAAGTCCAAGGTCACCTCTTATTGAAATATAAAAATGCTACAACTGTCACCAGTGCCAGGCACGTTCCCTGAGGCCAGACTTTGCAATGGCAGAGTATTACTGGCCCTGTTGTCCAGAAGAGGGATCTAAGGTTCAGAAATGCTGAGGGTCACCCAAAGACCCCTAGCAGGCACTGGTGTCACTGGCTTCACACTCTTCCCCGCTGGGTGGGATTTTCCAGTCCCTTGTGAGTCTGGTGCAGGTGATACCTCTCGGAGTGACACAGGCTCCCTCTGGTGCTAGAACACCTTCAATCACCTTGCACTGCACCCCTCAGGTATGCCATTGACCGTGACTCGGATTTGGAACAGATCTTCGACATTGACGCAGACACGGGTGCCATTGTAACTGGCAAGGGGCTGGACCGCGAGACAGCCGGCTGGCACAATATCACCGTGCTGGCCATGGAAGCAGGTGAGCTGGCTGGTGCCGCTGGGCAAATGGGGGAGGGGGTGAAGCTGAGGGGGTGGGGTGAGGGACAAAGCTCAATGCCTGCGTAGGGCTAAGGTGGAACTGTCAATCAAGGCAGAGAGGTGGGACAAAGATCCCACTTGAGTAGAGGTTGGGGAACCACAGCTGACTTTCAGGATTCCAGGGGAGTCGCAAGCCAAGCCAAGGGGATATGGCTGGTTTTGAGATGAGCTTGCTTCCGTCACATACTGGGCGCCTACTACATGCCAAGCCCTGTTCTAGGACCTAGAAATACAGCCTTGGCCAAGCTAGGAAGGTGTCTGTCCTCACCGGAGGGAGCTAGGCCAGCAATACAAAGAACCGACAGGCATGATGTGTCAATGATGTGAAGTACAAAGAACTGAGGAGAGAAAGAAGCAGAGTAAAGAGATGGGAAGGCAAAGGGGTGTTGCTTCTGTTAGAAGAAGGCTATCCTGGAAGAAGATATTTTAACAAAGACCTCAGTAAAATAAGCATGTCATGTCAATTTCTGGGAAGAGGGAAGAGCCGGGCAGAGGCCCTGAGGTGGTGTCTGCTGACGTGTTAGAGGAAAAGCAAGGGGAATAGGCTGGCTGCTGAGGGGCCTAGCACTCAACTGCTGTGAGGTGTGTGGACTCTAAGTGAGGTGGGGGTCGCAGGAAAGGCCCTTGTCTTTGAGCACCTTTGACTGCCGTTGTGAAAGTGGACTGAGAGCTGACCAGGAAGCCAGGGCTCGACTAGAAGCAAAATGGTGTTGTGACGGGCAGCTGGGCTATTGGCCAGCTAGGGGCAGTAGCCACAGTGGTGAGAAATGGCCAGCTTTGTGGTACAGGCTGGAGGCTGGGCCCATGGGTCGTGCCAAGGGGGTGACATCAAGCTAGAGAGTCATCCAGGGTGACTCCAAGGTGCTTGGCCTGAGTTTCAAGTGAGTCACAGGCAGTTTGGTACAGCTGAAAGAAGTTTCTAGAAGAGTCTTGTATGTGCGCACATCACAGGCCGCTTACCATCCTGAGGACCAGCAGGGCATGTGTGTGTGGGGTGGTGGGGAGGGTAGGACATGGAGTCCAGCTAAGAGCAGCTGTGGAGAAATGGAGCCTCGCTGAGCACCCAGGGGAGGGAAAGGGGAGTGGGCAGCACCAGCCTCTGCCTCCACCTGCTCTCCAAGTGTGCACACAGACACACACACTCACACACACACCCTAACTCACATACATGGTTTCTAAGATCTCGGGAGCCAACCGAGCCACCATGAATCAGCCTCAACTCCAGAAGTGCTGTTGATCTCTGAGCTGCGGCCCTTGGCCAGGGCTCCAGCCAGCCCCGGCCTGGCCAGCCTCAGCCCCCTCGCGCCCAGAACCCCCTCCTGCTTCCTTCCTCCTCCCCTCCTTCCCTCCCTCCCACTTTCCAGGCCACATGTTCCTTTCCGGGCAGGCAAGGAAGTCCCTAGGCTGAAGTTCCCTTCCTCTCTTTCAACTGCAGTTGAAAAGGAAGCACAAAGCCAGCACTACCCTGGGTGCCTGCTGCTCCCAGCCTTTGAATCCACTCCTCCTCCACTTGAAAGACAGGGAACAAAGGTGGTTGCAGAGGAAGTAGGGCTGGACTTGGGAAGAGAGCTCCCTCTCCATCCTTGTCCCTCCCTCCCGAACCTGCTTCCTGGGGAGCAGTGAGGCTGAGGGCCGCAGGCAGGGCCAGGGTCATAGCCCCGCTACTGGGCAGAGCCTTCCTCCTCCTTCCACAGAGACGTACCCGCACCTGCCTGTCACTACCCTTCTCAGGTTAGGCATTATGCTTCTACACAGAGGATCTCAGAAAGCAGCTAGCATAGCACGCAAGCCTGCACACCACCGACCCACAGGAGATGGGATCGGGACACGCCTCCACAAATAATGACAATTCAATACGTATGCTGGGCTTGATGCTTTCCGACGTATCTTTTTATAGAATCCTGAATCCTAATCAGTACCGCGATCAGTACCCACTTTACTGATGGGAAAACTGAACCTCAGAGAGTTAGGGAGTCTTGCCCAAGGACATGCAGCAGCAGCAGCAGCAGCACTGGGCTGGGTTAGAGACCTCCTCCCTGAGCTGCGACCCGTCACCCCTGCCCCCCCCTCACCCAGGACACTGACTGACGGGAGAGAAATGGGTCTGTTTCATAGTGCAGATGGGAGGGTTAAACCCGATGACACACGGAGAGAATGGTGTCTAGGGGATGGGACCTAGCGAGTGAGTGTTCAGTCAGTGGTTATCAGATGCTCTTGACTCACAGATGGCTTAAGCAGCGACTCTGGGCCAGGCCCTGTACCGTGTTGAGCCCAAGGTACTGTTCTGACTGTCCCCACATTGCTTATGGGGAAACTAAAGCTGACAGAGGACATCATTTGTCTTTTTTTTTTTTGACATCATTTCTTTTGAGTCTCCTCCCCACCCACCTGACACCAAAGCCCAGCTCCCCAACCACAGACCTTCCTGTCATATTTCCTTGGTGCTGTCACAGATCAGGAGCTATGGCCATAACCCATCCACTCCACCTTCCTGCCACCTCTGTAAGATGATGACATTGCCTAACCCCATTTTACAGACTAGAAAACAGAGGCTTGGGCAGGAACAGCAGTGACCCCTGGACTCCAGAGCCAGTCTTTGCAGGCCTGGTGCTCCACCCCTGACCTCCTCTCCTAGCCAGCCCAAGCCCCAAGTGCAGTGCCAAGGGTCTGCCCTTCTGACCCTGTGTCCTCCTCGGACTTGTCTACCCAACTTTCTTCTGAAACGGGGGGGGGGGGGGAGAATCATGGCTGCCCGCTTATTCCCCTGGTGTAGCAAACATGGGGTGACAAGAATCAGAGGGGAAATATTTACAAACAGCGGCAGGGCTTTGTGAGCACCTCGGAGAATGTTGCCCTCCGCCAGAGCCGCTGCCTGTCACAGCGGATTACCTCAAAGACTCTAGACCCACTTAGTATGCCGGCTCCCCTCTCCCCAAACTTCTGAGTCATCCATTCTGCCGTGCAGGCGCTCCTTCCACTGACATTATCTTTAACGTTTTGTAATCATGAAATATTAATGACCGATATTGAATTTAAAGTACAATTTGTGTCTAGATCCTTCGGTGGAAAGGGCAGCTAGAAAGGGACAGTCTTCAAAGAGATGGGTGGGGGCTCTGGGGCATGTGTTCTTGAGCCGGGGGGGTGGTCCCCAAGGACTGTAGCCAGCTACCTCCTCAGGATTATCAGACCTGCAGCTGGTTTGCAAGGGTGATGCCTAGCTATCCAGGATGGCAGGGCTTAACCAGGCTAGTCAGAAACTTCCTGTCTGGGTCACCCATGGCCAAGTCACATCCCCAGCACCCTGCCTTTTCCTGTGCCGCACTGAGTGCACTTTGCAATTTACAGATGCATTTGCACGAGTATTGAGTGATCCCTTCTCCCCGGCAGACTGCACCTGGCAGGAGAACAGGGTCCTGGCTGTATCTGTGGCGTCCGCACAGCCCAGGCAGGATAAATACTAAGTGGACAAAAGCAGAATGGGAATGCGCGTCCACCCCCTCAGGAAGGCGAGGCTGGGTGACAGAGAGCCGGTTGTGGTCACTTGGCTCCCAGCTCTGTGGCCTTGGGCAGTCGCCCCCCCTCATTTGTGGCCTCTGATTTCTCATCTGTAAAATGGCAACCACGATGCCTACCTTTCTGAATGCTGCATAATACTGACAGTAGCAGCTCCTGTTTATTTAAAGCGTACCCTATGCCAGGCATTGTCCTGGCTGCCCTAGAGATTAGAAATTGCAACTGGCAGGTGCCTAGCATAATGCCTGCCTGGCACACAGCGGCCGTGGGGAGGGGAGGAGGGGGCATCCAGAGATGACGGGCTCTGGTCCTGCTGCGCCTTACTTCACGGCCGAACCCAAGGTGGTAGCAGCTTGTCTCAGTTTGCCAATAAGGCTATGTGGCTCCCAGACCAGTGCTTCTGGGAGGACCACAGAGAGCACTGTGGGGGCTGGAGGGAGGAGTGGAGAGGGGAGTGGGGGGTCCGGGCAGAGTTAGATCAGCAGAGTGCTTGGCTTCCTCCAGGGTCTTCTCCCACCCCATGTCCCTTCTCAAGCATTGGCCCCTTGTTATCCACCTGGGGCTGGCACTGAGATCTAGATCTAGTGACAATAGGCTTGGCGACTGTTGTGGGACTTACAGCTAGACAGGCCAGGAGTCAGCAACAACTCAGAGCCAGTTGGGAGGCAGGAGGGGGCCCCCAAGGAGGAGTGAGGGCTTGGTTCACTCACCCCATGAAGACAGAGAAAGGTCTCAAAGGCTGAGAAAGACTTTGGGGGCAGACAGGGGGCTCAGGTGCCCCTTGGCCAGAGTACCAAGGTATGGGAACTAGATGGCTCCTGACGGTTCTAGAAACACAGGGACAGGTGTGGCTGGAGCTGGTGGGCTTCGGTGAGGGTGAGAGAGGGGCTCACTGCCTTGCACAGAAAGAGCCTCATGGGCTCCCTGGTGACCCAGACAGGATCTGGGGCAGAGTGCTTGCTCATACATGGGTCCCCTGGTTCCCTCAGGTTCTAGGGCAGAGAGGGCTGGAGAAACAGGACAGACAAGAATAGAACTCAGGGTCTCTTGTACTGTGGTGAAAGAGAGTTCCCGGGAGGCGTCAGGGGCCAACTGGGCAGAGGCAGATGGCAGCTCCACACAGGACGGACTGTCTTTTGCAAAGTAGTGAGCTCCCTGTCAACAGAGGCATGTAAATCAGACATGACCTCTTGGACTGAGCAACACCTGGGATCCTGTGCCAAGGACAAAGTTAAATTCCAAGAGCAAAGTTTGTGTGTTGCCTGTGAAGTCTCAGTGGCACAGCTCAAAGATCAGGAACCCACTGATCCTCCAGAAAGGACACTTTCTCCCATCCCTCTGCTCCCAGATCTTGGGGGTGCTATGGTGTCAGAGCCCCTACTACTTCAGCCGGAAGTCTCTCCTATCCCTCAGAGGAATAAACTTTCTGAGTAAAGTCGAAGGCTTGCACTTCTGCATAGAAGTCAAACCAGATGCTCCGTGCCCCTGCGAGACAGAGAAGTTTCCCAAACCTCCTGCTGCCACCAGAGAAGCTATGTAGACAGGGCAGGGATGCTAGGAGGCCCCTCCTGAATGCCGGGCACCCCTTCCCTGCAGGACCCCACCTGTGTGCTCAACACCCCTTCCCTCGGGCTGCCTGTCTTGGCGGTGGGTAATTGGGATGATCAATCTTCCTGCCCAGCTGGCCAACTCCAATCAAAACCTGATGTTCAGATGCAATTTCATTCCCTTGGGAGGGGGGAGGGCTGGGGCCTGGAGGCAAGGGTTGGTCAGCCCCGCCAAGCCCTGCAAGTGGTGGGAGGGAGGGACCCCCACCCCCAGTCCTCGACGGCTGCTCCAGGCCTCTTGTCACTCTTCCCTTGCTTCTCACGCCTGCCCACATCCACCCCCACGCCTCCACTTGTCTCTTTCTTTGTGACAGCTGAGAGGCACAGTGTCCACCTCCAATTTTCTTAATGATGAGAAGATGCTGGTCCTGAGACCAGCAGGGTGAGGGTCCCATTCTGTACCCTTCCCTGGTGGTGGGATTCCTGAGGGGTGTTGCCCCGGGGAATCAGGCAGGGCTTTGTCTCTCCAGCTCCTCCTTGATCTCAGAACACAGCGCAGAGGCTGCCTCAGTACATTCCCCTGACCTGTCTTTATTCATCACCTGGGCATGCAGCAGTAAACAATGGAGAAATCCCCCTGGCGTGTGGGGCAGGGGAAGATGGCGATCAAGTTGAGTGAGACTGCAGAGGCATGGGGTGGGCATCACCTTGAGAGAGAAGTGAAGCAGAGGCACCGTGGCCAGGGGCAAACTCGGGTAGAGAAGAAGACAGTTGGGCCAACACCTGGCCGAGTGAAGGGAGGACGGCGAGGGATGAGGCCAGGGCGGCAGCGGCAGGATGACCTCCGGACCTGGCTGGCGTGTAGGACTCGGAATTGCCCTCGGACTGCTCAGGGCTGAGAGCAGTCAAGAAAGCTTCCTGGAGGAGGCAGGCCATTCCTTCAGGGCCCTGCAGGTGAGACAGAAAAGAAGGCTGTACTCTCTTGTGGTCAGAAAGTTCCCCTGTGAACTAGAGCTCTTTGGAGCCCAGGCTTTGTCAGCTGCTCCCTGTGGGACTTGGCCAAGTTGTCCCGCTTCTCTGAGTCATTTCCTCATCGCTGGCACAGCACAGCTCCTGGGCCCTAACTCCTGCAGTCACTGATAGAATGACACAGGCAGCCCAGAGCCTGGCCCGTGTGTCTGCTGTGGTCCTTCTGAGTAGGAGCACGTCACTCTCGCTGCCAGGCCAGGCCACGGCTCCTCTTCCTCTCACTGGCCCCCATCTGCCACCAGCCCTGTCGTACCCCACTTCCTGCTCAGTTTGTTCCAGACGCCAGGCAAGTGGCTCTGCCGGTGGCTGAGGTCTCCCTTGGAAGAGGCCCACAGCCTCCCCACCCCGCTACCACAGGCCCTTTGCACATGTCGATTGCGCCTCCTAATACAGTCTCTACTTCTCCATCCCCTTACCTAGTCGTGTCCCAGTCAGACCTCAGCAGAAATCTCACTTCCTCCACGGCAGACATCCCTGTCACCGTCTCTAGTCATGTCTGTCTGCTCTTGACCAGGAAGCCAAGTTGTTCTTGTGCAGAGAGGTTCTCATCCTTAGTTGCCAGCAGAAACCAGGAGCCCCTGTTCCAAACTGTCTGGTCCAATCTCCATCTGATCTCCTTAAGGAACTCGAAGGACAAAGAGGAGACTTGCCCTGCTGCTCTGCTGCGGTACCCTCCTGCCCCAGCTTGGTTCCTTCCAGAGTCACGGCCGAGCTGCCCAGCGTGCTCCGGCCCCCAGCCCCTGGGGCTCCACCTGCCACCTCCCTAGATTGATGGCGAGCCAGCTTGGGAGGAAGTACCAGGCCGGAGCACGTTTAATTTTAATTTAGGAATCGGTTAAGGCTGCAGGCCTGCTCGGCTCCGGGCTGCCAATCAACCCTCCTCAAGGCTGCATCAATTAGTTTAAAAATATTGAATGTAATTTTGCCTGACACAACATATTGCAGCTACTGCAAAATATAATTTATTTTAGAAGAAGAAATAATTAAACTAATTTGCATGTCAGTCAGCTGAACTGAGATGCCAAGGTTGGGGAGGGCCACAGGGGACCGAGACTCCGTAGGGGCACCTGCCGCCGGCCACTGTGTACGGCCAGCATAGGCCCGTACATAGCAGGAGCTGCATCTGGATGGATAAAGGCGCAGGCAGCAGGGAGCCCCTGATGCTGAACCTGGACCAAATTTACCATCAGGGACTTAGGACCCTACCTCAGCCCCGCTGCTGGCTTACTTGGTCTTGCGGAAAATCCCCATCCCTCAAGGGATCTCAGTTTTCTCATCTACAAAATGGATCTAATAATTGCTCCCTCAGGGGTTGTAGGTCACAGGTAAGAAAAAGCTTCATAATTTGAAGATTCTGCACAAAAATCAAGATGCGGCAACTGGAAGATTGTTGTTCTGTGACAGAAACATGTAAGGTGGCAGCCATAGAAGTTATTATAAGGGACCAGGGAGATAGCTCAGTGGAATATGTGCCTGCCTGGTAAGCTCAGGGTCTTGAGTTCAAACCCCAGTACCACACACACACACAAAGAAGTTATTATAAATGATATAAATAGGGTCAGGTGGGCTTTGGAAGAGCCGTCAGAGTGAGACATCCATCTGGACTCCTCCACCTACCACCCTGGGCTACGGTGTGCTACTTGGAGCTATTAAGAAGCCCATGGGCAAACCCTGGGAACAGGGAGTTTTAAAGGCTTCCAAGGTGATTCCACTGTATAGCCAGGCCAGAAAACTACCACCCAAGGTCAAGGGCACTGGAGCTGCCCTTAAGCTCC
>PVKN010007675.1:0-26265 GCA_004027915.1 Capromys pilorides | reverse complement strand
AAAACCAGCAGTTCTCTCTACTAAGCTATATCCCTGGCTCTTTTTAAAAATTTTGATATAAGATCTCACTAAATTACCCAGGCTGGCCTTGACTTGTGATGTTACTTCCAAGTTAGATTGGCATTGCTTTAGCCTCCTGCGTAGCTGGCATGAAGGCATGTATCACCATGCCTCACTATATAGGCTTTTGACTTTTAAAAATCTGTATCTTTAATTTTTTTGGAATTGATCTTGCATAGTTTATATAGTGGAAACTACATTGCTCTTTTGAATGCATACTTGATTGTTTTGGTATTAGCCTGTTAGCTCAGTTTTTCCTATCACTGATTTCAAATACTATTCTGCTACTGGCTGACTTCACCCTCTTCCCTCTCAGAAAGCATGTAGACTGTGTAGCTTCCATGGGTCTTGTTCCTCCAGTAGGTCTAGTGAAGTATGACTTGACTCAGTAGGCAGCAGCAATCATTGCATTCACAAGCAGGCAGCCTATTGGTGCTGGAGGAAAGGCTATTTGGGTTGGGTACCTGGGATTTTGGAGGGTCTGAAGGGAGGTCACGTGGAGTCAGTGAGGTAGTTCAGCCCATGAAGTGACAGGGTGACACATTAGTAATAAAACTGATGATGAGAGTCAGAGAATAGGACAGGAGAGTCAGGGGCCTGGGTGGCTAGGGCATTAGGGGTAGAAGAAGGAGGTTCTACATAAGGTTTTTGCAGAATGCTGTTGTTCCTGCTAGACAGAATCCTGAGGATGGTAGACAGGCATAAGCAGGAGATATCTGGCCATTCCTACAGCTGCTTCTAGGATATAAATGGGTGCAGCAACTGGCCTCTGGCTTGAGCTGGTAAGTTAGATTTATCCCTTGCTGATAGCTCTGAGGGAATGAGTATGCTCAGCATGGGACCATGAAGAGATATGTTGTCACAGGTGATGGTAGGAGATGGTTCATTCCTGGCAGAAATGGAAACTCACTGAGGTGCTGATAGAGAACCAAGTGTGTTAGTCAGCTTTTTGTGGCTGTGACACAACACCAAGGAGAAATGACTTGAAGGAGCAGGATTGGTCTCAGCTCATGGTTCAGAGCTTTCAGTCCATAATTGGCTGGCCCCAAAGGAGAAACCTGGTGGGGGTGTTGGCAGAAAGCTGCTTGTCATGGTAGCCATGAAGCAGGGAGACAGAGAAACAGCCAAGGGGAAGGGGAGAGACAGACAGAGAGAGACAGATTTGAGAACAGGAATGCACCCATCCAGGCCCCAATGATGCACTTTCTCCAGCCAAGTCCCACCTCCTCACAGCCTGTTTAGCTATGTTTAGTGCCCGGTGATATCGTCACCTTTCCAAAGCCTCTCTTCTAAACAAAAACCTTTTGGGTGACATTTTTTACCAAAACTGTATGATCAAGGGAAAGCAAGAGTTTTGGGGAGGGAGATATCATTGTAAAAGGCAAGGGACTGTGTGGAAGCAGGGCTTGATCACAAATGGAAGTGGGAGACTAGTGTAGGGTGCCAGGCATGGGTAGACGCCATGCATATTGAGAAAAGGCCTGCACCGCTTACTCAGGAGTAGACGGTGGTGAGTAGGAAAACTGCCCCTCCTGTCATTGCCCCATCCTCTGAACCCTGCCCTCCATCTGTTGGCCCATCTGGGCTTTGGCCTCTGCTTTGGTTCCCAGGCTTTTGACCTCCTTACACAAAAGTCTTTGAACTTGCTGCTTCCCTCATTTCTGGAACTTCAGCTGCTTGTTACTGAGCAGGAAATGTGGCGGAAGGGGTCACACAGAACTATTCCCTTCTCTGCCCTCCTGCTGACCTAGTCGTTTAGCCTTGCCTTTGCTGTGATCTGGTCTGTCACCTCACAGGATAGACAGCTGCTAAAAAAGAGTCTTTTTGTCTTCTGGACATGCCATGTTGGTCTAAAACATTCTGACCCAAGCTGTCTACTGGATCTGCGAGTCAGTGACCCTGAGGTTATCAAAGCTCTTTGAATTATGGAGACCGCATGGATTCTGACCTCTCACAGAGGATAAGGGGGAATTTCTGAGGAACCTTATTTATTTTTGTAGACTAGAATAACAGAAGTGATAGATACTCCTAAGGAACAAGAGAAGAGCAGAGAAACCCCACAAATGGGGATAGCTGGGTAGAAGTTTTCTCAGCATAAACTTCTACCCTGGTCATGCCAATTTGTGGTATGGAGAGCAGGGCCCATATCTTTGTTCAGGCTCACCCAGATGCCCCTGTAGCTCTGGAGATTCTAATACCCGCATCTTGAGAAAAGGCCTGCATTGCTTTCTCAGAAGGGCTTCTGAATGTAATTTAGAGAGTGGTGGCCTTTGCTTATGGAGAAGTTTGCATTCATGTGTATAGCGTTGATATTGGCTATTTTGGGGAAGATGGAGAGTGAAGCATTGATTGCATTTTCTCAGCACTTGTGACAGCACCAAGAAGTGCACACACATCATCCATAGTGAATAGAAAAAGCCAAATGTAAGAGACTTCCAGGAGGACACTTTCTTCCCAACCCAGCCCTTCATGTCACAGGCCCAGCCCTAATTCTTACAGTTTGGACAGAAGCCAAAGGGGAGTGTGCACACCAAAGGGAAGAGAAACAAACAAGAACTACTATATTCACTTGAAAGGTGATTGCTTTGCTTCCTTTGTGCTGGGAATTGAACCCAGTCCAGCACACAGGCTGGGCAAGTCCTTTTCCACTAAATGGCACCTCCAACTTAATATTCCTTTTATTCCCCTTAGAATGTATGGAAGGTGATGAGGAGAATGCTGGACATTTATTTCTCAACTTTTATCTGCATTAACGTACCTCAGAAGTGGTGTGCCCAGTGCCTGCTATCCTGACAGACTACTCCTCAGAACTTTTTATAAAGCTGCAGAGAGAGAGAGAAAGCACTGAGCGGTGTGTACAGCTTGTACTGAGGCTATCACTTAGGGTTTTCAGTGTCCTTTATACATGGCAACTGATTACAGGTTCCTCTCCAAGCTCAGGGCAAGGAAAAAGTCCCTATTCTCTGATGAACCAATGAGTTGCTTCTCTCTCACCCTTTGAGAGCTCATATGTACCTACACTGCATAGCTGTATGTAGGCAGAGTGTATCAGTGAGTGCATGCACATGCACTCCACTGTTTTTCCAGTGATGAGTACAGAAAGTGATTATAAAACAAACAAACACCAGAGAGGCTCCTCTGAGAGCATCTGGCTTAGCATTAGCAGCTGCCTTTGCATTGTCTCAGAGGGCATGGGGCCTTGAATGAGGTAGCTGTCAGCCATCATTTCTGGCCCATACTTTGTGAGTTGTCAAAAGTAGACCATCTTGCCGAGATCGACCTGTGCTCTTTTTCTCCCACCTCTGCTCACACCGCAGTCCCCAGATTGGCTATAGCACACCGGTGATTTCAAGTGTTGCTCACTTGTCTGCAGGCACTGCCTTCTCCCTCATTTTCTCTATAGATGTTTCTGGATTTTTCAGACATTGACACCCTAAGAATCATGGGGTGACTATGAACTGTCATCAGATACTCAGTTTCTTTGTGGTGGAATCCAGCCTCTAGGAACTTGGGAGAAACCCATGATTTCTGCCAGCCTGGAGCACCATATTTCTGATGTATGTACCAGTGTTTGTGGTTGGAAGGGTGGGTGTACACAAGAGACATGTCCTTCATCTCCACAAGCCTACCTGCCCTGCACCTGTGGAGTTTTGTGTATATCTGAGGGTTTTTCTCTAGAAATTGTGCTTATTTTAAGTCTTTTGAATAGACATTTTTCCAACAGGTCTTGCACATTTCCATGTTACCTATCCTCAAAATGTATAAATGATCTTCTATCTTTCTAGAACTCTACATAGATAAATAATGGGTACTTGGTAAATATTGTTGAATAAAAAGTTTAATGCTCTTTTTAGATAATTTTTATTTATTTTGGTAGTGTAGATACTTTAGAAAATATATAAGAGAAAGAGAGATTCTTTGTTATGGAAGGAAGAACCAAAAGCCTTAGCAAGACATTGAGTGAATGCAAGGACGGCTCTCCTTCTCCTTCCCCTAGCATTTCAGTGCCTGTGGAATGTTGCCTCCCAGACCTGTTTGGTGTTTACAGTGTGACTTCTTTATCTGTATTTAATCACTATTCTGGAATTTAAAAAAATGAAGTGTATTGTCTTTGTTTGTTTGTTTTGTTTTAGTGGTTACTGGGGATCGAACTCAGGACCTTGTGCTTGCCAGGCAGGTGCTTATGCTGCTGAGCTATCTTCCTGGCCCCAAGTCTCTTATCTTTAATCCATATAATAAAATGTACCCCTTTTCTTTCTTTAAGTAATTTTTTTTTCAGTGTTAAAAATTGAGTCTAGGGCCTCTGCCGATGAGCTGTACCCTCAGCCTAAAGATATTTCTTTCTGGAGATAGGTCTCACAGGCTGGCTTCAAACACCTGGGTTCAAGAAATCTTCCTGCTTCAGGCTTTCCGACTAACTGACACTGCAGGTGCCCACCACTGCAGTTGGCTTAACACATACCCCTTTGAAATACAGAATTTCCAGAGCTTTGACATATATGTATACAGTTATTCCCACCTCAGTTAAGATCAGAATATTTCCACCACCTGCAACTTTCTCGTGCCCCATGACAGTTCTTGCTCTCTTCTCCCAGGGAATCACTAATCCGAATTATGTCACCATTGTATTCATTTTGCCAGTTCTGCAACTTCACATGGATGGGATCATAAGATGCACTGTATTCTTTCCCCTCTACATTTTAGCTAGATAAGATGTATGCACATTATAGTTGGGCTTTGAAGACTGAGAAAAGGTTAGTTGAGCAGAGGAAGTCTAAAGGCATTGGAGGGACAGAGATTAAAAGAGTAGAAAGCCTCCTTGTGGGAGGAAGGAGAAAAAAATAAATATTTTTAGGATTTATCTTTCGGGTCTTTGTGTGTTTGCATTCATCTTTTTTCTTTAAAAACCATGAATGGCAAACAATACTTAGGTGGTACTTTTTGTGATGGATAGGGCTTTACTGGTAAGCTTGACAAATGAGAAAACATCTGAAATCCAACAAATCATTTCGTTAAAACATTGCTTTTTATTTTTAACTTGACAGCACTTTGTGTCTATCAGTAATGCCAGTAGGTCTTCTATAGTACTTTTAATTGTGCACAGGATTTTGTTGAATGCATATGCCATAGTTTAGAAGCCTCATCATTAGATGTTCAGGGTGTTTCCATCTTGTTTTAAACTTTATGCAGATGATTAATCCTCTTGTGGGCAGAGTCATGTAGCTATGCATGCTGACTTCCTTGGATAACAGAGTGATTTGGAGCATTTAGGATTAGATGGTTTTGCAGCACACACAGGCTCCCTGCCCTCTGGCAAATGTGAGGACGTTTTCCCTAATCTAAATGCTGAAAGCTGTGCCTTTTGCTTTCTTGAGCCTGTTTTTAATAGAACTACAGTCTCTTGCTGCCTCTGGTCTCTTTCTAGTTTATGTCTTTCCCCTCCTTGGCCTCTCAAATCTTTTGCTTTTGTTCTTCTCAGTTTGCAATGGGCTACAGTGGTCAGAAAGCCAGACCCTGAGAACTGTTCCAGAGAACAGAGAGCACCTGAGTGACTTCCCTCTGTTTCTGGTGTATAGTTTTTACAAAGCTCATTTTGGTCACTGCTTTATTTCTAATGTGTGTCAGGCACCTGATGTTGGTGGAAGTGGGGCTGGAGCCCAGGTTAGCTAATGTAATACTTTTTATGAGTAATATTTCCTGGAATTCTGTGGTTTAGGAAAATGTCAATTGTTTGCTATTTCCAACTTGTTGGTGTGAAGTCGAAATTATGTACAGCCCTCTCTGGATATGGTGGGGACCTGGTGTGTGCCACTCATTCTGTCCACTTGTTCAAGCAGTGGTCTTCATTTCTTTAGTCTTGGTAATTCCAGGCCTATGACAGTAAGGCTTGGGAAAAATAATTTGGATCATTTTACTACTAATTTCTGCTAATCTTTTGAAAGGAACAGTTAATGCTTAAATATTTCTATTTTTATTCATTTACTTATTTTTTGCTTTTTAATTTTTTATAACATTTTTGTTGGTGTCGTTTTGTTTCTTTTTTTTAAAAAATCAATTTTCAGGTTTATCTCTGGCAACCTAAACAACTAATCTGAAGATAACATACAGTGTAGCAACCATTGTTGAATTCCTATTACCTTGCTTAATGAAATTTTATATTGTTTCTATTTTTTTTTTACTATGTCATATGTTTTGAAAAACAAAAAGAAATTAAAATAAAACTGTGGAATCTGGTGACATAGTTATAGGTAAGAAGATGAAGAAATGGATGGTGAAGTATGTTGAATTTAATTCTGAGTTCTTTGTTGTGACTGTCATGCCCACAGCATCTCCTGGTCATTCTTTAGCTTCCCTGTTCACCTTTGGATTTCTTTCTGTAGGAGCTGGTGGTCATGGGTGCTCCAGGGTCATTCTACTGGGCTGGGACGGTCAAAGTGCTGAACCTCACAGACAATACCTATTTTAAACTGAACGATGAAACAGTCATGAATAGGAGGTACACCTACCTGGGTAAGTAACTGGGTGGAAGACAGGTAAGAAAGGGGAATGGAAGCCACTACCACAAAGCCATCAGTTATTGCTTTATTGGTGGGAAGTTGGCTGATTAGTGTTTTTTTTTTGTTTTTTTTTTTGCTAGACCACCTGAGCCTCTAACCATGCACAGAAGGTAGGGAAGAAAGCAAAGAGGGAAGTGAGTTAGACCTGAGTGACTTATTTAAAAAGCAAATAGTTTGAGCCTCTAGGGCAGCAATTGTTTTATTTCCTCATTTTAGCAGTTGCTCGTATTCATGTGGTCAGATCCAAATAAGTGGTGAAGGATCTTAGTTTTCCTGGGAGCTTTGGATGGGGCCTCTGCTTCTTGGTGACCAATTAGAGTAGTAAGGACCAGAAATGATCATGACAGACAGCGTCCTAGTGCTGAAGTTAAATTAAATGCTGAGAAAGAGTTCTCTTATTTTGGTAAACTTTTTTAGTGTTCTAGAAAGATGATATGTATATAATTTCATGTAGCAGCTATCAGATAGCAGTCGTGTTGGGACAGCACCATACCCACTTAAGAACAGAGATAGGCTGTCTTTTCTTATATGTAAATGACTATTACAAGGCTCAGTTCATGCCCTTGATGCTATACTTCTGGGCTGAAAGTAAAGCTAAATTTAGGAAAACCTAATAGTGACAAAACAGTGCTTTTTCACACTCACTGCTTATGACTTAAATCAGGGAAATCTTTTCCTGGCCCCTTATTGTGTAGAGGCCACACAGTTCTCTGCTGGGAATTTCCTTGTTAGGTAGCAGTAGGGATTTGATGACTTGTCTTTTCTTTGGTGGCGCTGGGTGGTGGTCTAGTTGTGCAGACCCAGTGATATTTTTATTGAGTCTTTTAGATATTTGTCCTTTCGCTCATCAAACTTCTTAATGCTATCATTAATGAAGCATTTACACTGCACCTGGCTCTGTATAGTATTTCTTTTAATTCCTGAAACAACCTTGTGAGGTAGCTATTATAATTGTATACATTTTAGAGGTAAAGAAACTGAGATACAAAGAAGCTATTACCTTCCCAGGTCACTACTATGTTTCAAAGCAGTAAAGTTGTTGTAAAGCTCTGGTTTCTGATGAGGGGCTCAGGGCCGAGCTGCCTCTCCAGAGCACACTGCTGATGCAGCACTTGGCACTGACACTGAAACCCCAACAAGGCTGCTGGCACCTTGAAGTGGGATTTTTGTAGTACATTCCCAGGATATGTTGTGGTTCCTGATGTATAAGTAAAAGCTCAGTTTGTGTACATGGAATCAGAAAATGAAGAAAATGCAGAAGGCGGCCCAGTTTGGATGGTGAAAGGTCTTGTGGACCTTGGGGTTTGGGGTTTCTCTCTGTGTGCAAAGCAGGCCCTTAGCTGTCACTCATGGTTCTTGGAGGTAACATGAACCTCCAGGCTGAGAGAAGTAAGCCACATGGAGAATCGAGATGGATCATTACATGGTGAAAATTAATATGAGGCATCACAAAATGTAACTCACAATTATAGCACAAAGGTTTGAGGGTAATGAAAAGAATGAGTGGCCACCAATCCAGAGTTTCTGCCTCTCATAAGAGTGCTTCAGCCTTCCAGAAAGGTCCTCGAAAGGCAGAAGTTTTTTTGATTAAGCTTTGATGCCTTTTCCCTTAGTATCTGAATCCTTTTGTATTATATTCTTGACTATCTGACTGGCTGTCCATCTATCATGAATCCTTGGTCAGCTTCTTTCATCTTCTCTGAGGAAGGATGTCACATAATGGGTAGCAGCGGGGACTATGGAGTCACACAGATTGGACCTGAATTTTATTATGTGTATTAAGGATGTTGTCTGGCCATGTTTTGTCCATTTCCAAATTCACAGAACAATCAATCATAGCCTCTTCATAGAATTGTAACACTGAAAGAAGTAATGACACCCAAAGACATTTGTAAAATATTTATAGCAATTTTAATTGTATTTGCCTCAATTTAAAAACAAATGCCCAGGAACAAGAGAATGAAAACATGCTATATTTCTACAACAGCCTGTTACTAAATGAGACTACTGCATGCACCAAGGCAAATCTAGCACATAGTGATAGAAATCAGAATAGTGACTACCTGTGGGGAGATACTAACCAGGAGAGGCCATGAGTGTACTTCCTGGATTATGGTTCTGTGTTATAGTCCCTTTTTTGTTGTGCTGAGGAGTGTACCTAAGGCCTTGTACATGGTAGGCAAGTGGTCTACTGGGGAGCCTTTATATTCACTTTATTGATCTGGTTGTTACGTATATGCATACAAACTCATTAAATTCCGTATCTCACTTATGTGTATAAAAATTATATCTTAAAAAATAAACATAACATAGTACCTGTCCCAAAGAGGACATTCAGGAAATAACTCTTTTTGTCGCAGTGTCCTTTTTGTGAGTGGAGCCATTTAAGTGTGAGAAGACTGACAACTACCATTTGTTCCCTACTGATTTTTGAAATTTATTTTTATTTTTTATTTTTATTACTTTTAATAAGAAATGACAATATGACAGTTTCAAAACACATTAGTAGTATATTCACAGTAATTGATACAATGCATATTGTTGTCCTCGTAGTACTTATACAGAGCACAGGGTATAACGTTATAAATTTTCTAATTGATATTGGTAAAAAAGTTTCTTCCCTTTGAACTAAGAGAACATAGTTGTATACATAGTATACATAATTGCAGTGGGTTACTGGTGATTTCTTTTTTTGTCAGCTCAGCCTGCCCTAGGGGCAGGGCTGGCACAGCATGTGGTGCTGCTGGGGATTGAACCACAGTCCCTGCACTTGCCTAAGCAGGCACTTTAAACCACTGAGCTATCTTGCTGGCCTCTTCCCTACTGATTTAAGTTTCCAGGATAACTGCAGTATGATGTCCAAAGCAGGCGCATGCTTGAGAACCTTTTTCTTTTGATTTCTTCCATGAGCATCTTCATCAAGCCTGTCCTTGTTTCTAATATTCAGGGTATGCAGTGACTGCTGGCCACTTCACTCACCCATCCAGCACAGATGTGGTTGGAGGTGCCCCACAGGATGAAGGCATTGGAAAGGTGAGGAGACACAGGGCTGACAGAAGTGGAGAGCATCTGCTTCTATTATAGAGGTTTGCCAACCGACTTTCCCCTGAATATTCTCATTGGCTTCTGGCATGTTAGTCTTGCAACAGTGAGGACCCTGTGGCAGTCCTCTTCCAAATCACTTTTGAGAATTTTTTGTAAAAGCTTAATGAAAATGTGAATGCTGTCAACACTGTTCGTTCTCTTCACATTCTCCTCTGAGATTCTTGCAGTTGATTTGGGGTATATGTTATTCTGTCAGACTATTCTTTATGGTGACTACCTTCCCAAGTCCCTTCAAGATTTGACTTTGGCTTCATGGAATCAGATTAGTTCCAGGTATCTTTTTTTTTTTTTTTTTCATTTTTTATTAAAATTTTGTTTTGAGACTGGGTCTCATTATGTGGTTTAGGTTGGCCTTGAGCACACTGTGATCTTCCTGCCTCAGCCTTCCAAGTACTGAGATTACAGGCATGTGCTCCAGATGTCTTCAGAAGGGTTTTCTGTAACTGAATTCTCATTTATTTCCCCAGTCTAGAAGAAACAGTAAGTTCCCATGATTGATGGAGCTCCAGGCTGCCTTGGAAATATGTGGGCCTGGCTTTCTTTAAGTATCTGCCGAGAATGTAGACCAGACCCCATGGATATAGGAATGAATCCCTTGGGGATTCACGACCTCTTAAGTTGCAGAGAACTATGCTTATTGATTATTTAGCTTCAGGGTGCAAGGACTCTGGTGGGGGAGATCCAGATAACTCAGGAGTCTGTTTTTAACAAGCTCTATAGGTCATCTGATCAGAAAAACTGAAGAGTGGTATAAACCACTCTGTGCCCTTAGGGGCTGCCCTGTGATAAAGCCTGCTGTACCTTCCATGGTTTAGAAGAGCGGGATCTGCTTTAGGCCCAGGTGCCCTGAGATCATTGTGAATGGGAGCTTTTGGCCAAGAAGAGCAGGGAGCTAAAGAATCCAGCTGGCTGGCATGATTGAAAAATATTTCCGTGGGTCATTTCTGTGGCTCTTCATGGGTAGGAGTCAGGAACCCTTGCTCTTAATCCTGGAGCATGTTCTTGTCTTCTCTAGTGTTGATGGTATGGAAAGAGGTCTTTTCAAAACAACTAGATAAACCAAGGCTGTGAGCAGATGGACTTTTGATAACTTGAAGAAAGTGTTGTTTTTTTCTGAATTGCATGATTTCCTCTCAGTGATAGAAGGAGAAGCATGGCACACATTGCTGAAATGATGACATCTTCTGGGGAAGGGCTGTGTGCCGCCTGCACCTTGTGTTGGTGAAAACGCCTGTGCTCAGGTCCCAGCAGTGCAGGTGCTCTGTACTGGTGACAGTGGCTTTCTTTTCTTACCCATTACAGAAAAGTTCAATTTAATTTTATTGTTTTTCCTTGAGATAATTGTGATGACTGAACTGTTCCTGTCAGGTCTTAGGACAAGAATGATATTTATGATTGATAGGGGCAGCCAGAGGGAGCCTGCATCCACTTAACAAAAAAGAACATGAACACACTTCTTGTAGTTGCATGACCTGAGAGGAACTGAGGCAACTGGTCAGAGGTGACAGAGTTACTGACTGTTCCACGCTCCCAGGATTAGAGCTCATGCAGACTTGACCGTTAAGGATCCCAAAATGAGCCTCCAACCTTCATTTCTGGTATCAAGGCACAGAGCCCCTTATGCCGTGATGGCTGTCCCTTGTCCCAGGGCAGGGTACCCTGCTCTGTTTCTCATGAGATAGTCTTTCTGTAGAATGTAACTTGAAACACAACAGTGAAATCCATTAAGGAAATTAAGTGCAATGGCATTCATCACTTAAATGCCCATACTAAAGGCTCTGAAATTTATTATAGGGAAGGAACTTTGTTTTTACATTTGCAATTCCTAAGTTAAACTTATATTTAGCCAAACAGATTCTTTGGTTATAATATTATGTGGAATCCATTTAGAAGACTTTTTTGGTTTGTTTGTTTAAATGCCCCTTTGCCTTATACTTGTTAAAGTTCTAAATAATAGGATTAAGTCAGGTGTGGTGGTATAGCCCTGTAATCCCAGCACTTGGGAGGCTGAGGCAGGAGGATCGGTGTGAGTTCAAGACCAACCTGGGCTACAAAAGTGAGCTCAAGGCCAGCCTAAATTGCATAGCAAGATGCTGTCTCAAAAGACAATAATAAATAAACAAACAAATAAATAATAGGATTAAAGAAACTATTGTAAGGAGGGAGACTATGTATGAGAGTTGAATTGTTGGCTAATAATTTGGATGCTTCTGGATTGTGTATGACTTCTATAAATTCTGTGACTCAGGAGTAATGGAGGTAACTTTCACTTCAAGAGTAAAGCACACTTTCCTGCAGGGATGGTGATGTTAGAGTGGTGTTTACTCCATTAATATTAGCTGGTGTCACTAACTGATGCAATTCATATTGTCGTTCTTGTAGTAGTTATTTAGAGCACATGATAATTTTTCTAATCATTATTGATACACAAATTTCTTCTTATTGAACTAAGAGAAAGTAGTCGTATAGTCCAATATCCCATAATCACAGTGGGTTATTGGCAGAACTAGCAATGTTGGAAGCTGTTGATTTAAGCCTTTTACAGCTCAGCATACTAATCTAGCTTTATTTTTTATGCCTCATAGTTAAACTTTTCTGCTGGGTGGTTAAGAGCAAGTTAAAGCTACTAACATGTTTTGAAACTGTCTCATTGTTATTTCTTATTAAAAGAAAAAAAGTATCAGCTGGTGTCAGCACACTTCCTATGTGCCTGACTGTTAAATAGGGCTCTAACAGGATGCTGATAAATGTTTCTGGTCGTTGCTTTCATCCTAACTAGATTTTATTTTCATTCCCTAGGTTTATATTTTTAGAGCTGACCGAAGATCAGGCACATTAATTAAGATTTTTCAGGCATCAGGTAAAAAGGTGAGCTTCTTGAAATAAATGATTTATTTTGTGTGTGTAGGTGGTAAGATCATGTGGGGATCACTTCCTATTAGAAAACCAGCTTAGAGGACCTACTTGTGCTCTATGTTTGCATGAGGGTCCCATTGCATGCTGGTACTTTGTCTTTCTTAGCAATCAGTATAACTTGCAGTTCTCATGGGAATCATGCTTGTTTTAGAAGACATCATGTAGCAAGATGAGTGCCTAGCCAAATTCTAGTACAGCATTTAGAAAGGTGGTCAAAGTGGTCAAAGTTTAGACATTGTCATCCAAATGCTATGTGTGCTCTCCCTCTGCTTTTCTCTGCTTCTTTGTCCCCTTGCATGTCTCTTGGATAAACACGCCTGCACTTCTAGAGACAGCAGGTACAGTTGAGTGCAGGTAGCAGATCTATTATGCATAGGTGACTGCGTACTTCTTGTCCCTATCTTATCAGCCCACTACTGCCCTCTTTTCCTGTGTTCTCTGACTGCATATTGTTGCCAGGGGGACTGTTGTCATAAAGAGAAAATCTGAACAAAAACCTGCAAGCACTTCCTCTTAGACATAGCTCAGGAGGCTGCTCTGTCATTAGCCCCAGAGGAGGTTAATCTGTCTGTGTCATGTGTACCCTCTCCCTAATCTCTGTTTCCTGAAGGTTTCTATTATACTATACTGTCCTCTGAAATTATGCCAGTTAGAGAGTCTTCTGATTCATAGGCAGAATTTTTCATGGGCCACTCAGCCTTGCACCCTTAGATCAGCTGGCTCAGATCAGTAGAATGGTGTGGCAGAGATTTTCTGCCCTACGAGCCAAAGTATTCTGAGTATCAACAATCTCACAGCTGGACCTTTTTTGGTGCTTTTTTTTTTTTTTTTTTTTTTTTTTTTTTTTTTTTTTTTTTTTTTTTTTTTTTTGCTTCTTTTAGACAAAGTCTCACTAGATTGCCTAGTCTGGCTCTGAACACCTGGACTGAAGTGATCCTCCTGCATCAGCCTCTGGAGTAGCTGGAGCTTCAGGCATGCACCACTGTAATTTTAGAAACCATAATATTATGTGCACTTAGTGTATAATTGCCATAACCTTTAGAATGAGAAAAAAATGTTGCACTTATTTTTCCTCACAACAGCTCTCTGCCTTCCCTGGGAACTGGGCTTGCTTGTGTTATTTTAACATTTCCAAAACCCCAAAGCAACGACTTTGAGACTGGGAGCGATTTTGCAGAAAAAGCTTTCCAAGCACTCCTGAAGTTAGAGAAGAAATAGCTATTTGCCACCTGGGATACAAAGGGTCCCAGTGAGTACAGAAAACCTGAATATTCCCTGCTTAACAGTTTAGACCTTTCTCCAAAAAGCAATACCTGAGCAAACGTGTCTATGGTAAAAACAAATACCTTTCATATGTAGGTTATCTGGGTTTGAAAGCATAAATTTGAAAGACTCTGTAGGGCAGATTGTGGTGCAAACACTACTGTCCCTGTTTTCTGCACTTCTTCCTATGCCTTCTCTTCCTCTGCCACACCCTGTCACCTCTGCCCAGGACAGGCTCTGTCAGTGCCTGCTGTCCTGGCATAATGAGCAATGATGGCGCCTTCTCTTTTTAACAGCCACGAATGTTAACTTCCCTGGCCACCATGTGAGCCCAACTTGGGTCAAGTTTTTAGGAATGGAATTGAGGGTAGACTCAGTGTGGTCAAATTCTGAGACAGCTGTGCAAACCTGTGGGGTTGAATGCTCTTATTGTGACAAGGCACGTCAGGTTCCCTGAGGTGGAGACAGAAGGGCCCAGGCCTTTTTCCCTCCAGCTACCTACTTTTGTGCCTTGCCTTTACTTTACGGTGTTTTTCAGAACCTTTTCCTTGTCCTGCAGTTACCCTCCAGCCTGCCATTCCCTGCTAGCCCTCTGGCCTTTACTTCTTGTCCCAGTACCTCCTTTGATTTTTGAAATAGGCACTTACCTCTCTTTGTCTGTCTTACTCTGCTTTTTGCCAAAGAAATGAGATATTTTTGGTTCTCTGGCTTCTCCATTATCTCCGTGGGAGAGGACGTGACCCCTGCCTTTCAAAGGATGCCTTTAGGTTTAGCCTGAATTTGGAGCCACACACAAAGAGGAGAGTTCCAACTAGACAATCATGAGTTTACTTCTGTTTTTGTTTGGCTGATATTTGGGCAGAATGTATCTTGGCTTCTCATTAGAAGGGAAAAACACTAATACGAAAAACTGGTTCTGGTCTTTATTGATTGACATCTTATAAATAGTACCCATAAGAAAACATGTGTGCAATTCAGACGTTAAACCAGACACACTCCTCTGTACTCCTAGGCTGATGAGAACTCATGGTCAAGGGATCTTCACCTTAAAGCATGCCATTGCCATATTGAGGTTTTATTGAATTAGCTGAATGTGTTAAGTGTTTGTGTTTCAAAAGTTAGGAAACTCTGCATGCAGGGATTTTTGATTTAACACCCTAGGATATTCCAAGTTAAATAACCCACTGGAATGAAACAAATAATTCTTGTGGGCTTCAGCCAGAGAGAGCAGTGCTTGGCTTTGTTCTTTAGGGTCCTATACCAGTTTTTATCCTGAAAGTTTCAGATAGGAGATTCTCAGGGCTGCCGAGTTAGTGCCTGGAAGCTTGGCTTCTGTCCTCTTCCACCCTCTAGGATTCCATACCTTCTCTGTGACTCTTGACTCTTGAAAATGGGTGATTGGCTTTGACATATAGCTAGGAAGGTTTCTGAGTCACCTCTAGGAAATCCTCCAGTGCCAGCGATAGCTGCAGGAAGTAGATTGGAGTGCCCCCCCACCTCTCGCACACCCCTAGGTCATCTGCCAACACACTCCAATAGCAAGAGAAAACACTGGCTCCGGTCAATAGAGCCAGAGTATTTCTGTTCGAAAGCTTTTATTTTAAAAGCATGGTGCTTTTTTCGTTGTTGTTAAAGGTCATAAACTGGCGGCTTTCAGGGAGCATACAGCCTCCAAAATTTTCTGTTTGGTCTGCATCATATTAGTTAATCATTTTTATTATGCATTAAGTTATCAGTACTTAAAAATAGGTATTTCAAACAGGATCTTTGAATTTTGGCTTTTCTCGGAGAACTGGGTGATTGGCCCTTGTGGATCAGCCTTCCTTGGGGTGTTAGAGCTGTAGCTGGATAGGGGCTGCTCCTTAGCCCGGCCTGTGGGCTCCAGCGTGCTGCTGCCTCCACCATTCCCTGTTGCCACAGGACACCGGAGATGCATCATGTCCCATCTGGAAGTGTGCTCGCACTGTTACTTTTCTTACATATGTTTTACCACTTGCCTGAATGCCATTGGTATTTGGATTTGAGACCCCAGATTTAAAATAAAAGGTACTGGGTTAAGCTGTGTTTAAAGAGCCAATATAACTGGCTCTGTTCCCACATCAGTTTTATGACTTGTACCTTTTCCTGTCACTTTACTTCATGCCTTCCTAGCCAGTCTTTAGCTACACACAGATCAGGGGGAAAGTACCCTGTTTCCCAAATAGCATTTCTTTTCATGTCTTCCTTGTGTGGCAAAATGTCACATTCCTACTTGCTTGTCCTTGTCCAATGTCTGATATACAGGCACTTTTATCATGCTTTTCACCTGGTTTTGTAGACTCAGCTTACAGTTTTTCAAAACAGTATCCTCTTCCCCAGGGATTAGCTTATTTGCCTTCTCCTTAATGGGGCTCTTGGAGAGGGGCTCTCTGAGCCCTTCAGCTTTGAGCTCAGGGAAGTCAGAAGGTACACTGTTGGCTTGGGCACACTGATAGGTGCGGTACCCAGCGGGTACAATCTTGGAGGGGCCAGGAGCAAGTTTTTCTGAAACTAGTGAGTTAGAGCGCTGCGGGCCTCCATGTGTGAGGGCAGACACTGAACACTGTGTTGCGACTCAACTTGGTTGCAGATGGGCTCTTACTTCGGCTCCTCCTTATGCGCAGTTGACCTGAACAAGGATGGCCTTTCGGACCTGCTAGTGGGGGCCCCCATGTTTTCTGAGGTCAGAGACGAGGGGCAGGTCACTGTCTACATCAACAGAGGAAATGTGAGTACGATGGGTGATGTGGGTATGGAGTGGGGGAGGTTGGGGCATTTGTCCAGCTCGTACTGACTGAACACCCTCTCTGTATGTGCATGGGGTTGTTGTTGTCTTGCCCAGATGAGGTGGATGGTTTCATTGTTGCTGTGGAGACACCTAATGGCCCGTTAGTGGGAAGTTATGTACAATGTTAGAGCTGCGAATATACAGAGGCCAGGAAGAAACCTGCTGGACAAGTGTTGGAGCACCAACTGTGTAATAAGCACTGTTTTTCTTGCTTTCTATGAAGGAGTCAATGAGATATGCACATGATATCAGAGACTCCAGTTTTCAGATGAAGAAACTGTGGCCCTAGGGCTGGCGAGATAGCTCAGTGGACTAAGTGCCTGCTTAGGCAAGCACTGGGACCAGGGTTTGATCTCTGGCACCATGTGCTGTGCTGTCCCATCCCTGGGCATGGTGGTGCATGCCTGTAATCTCAGCGCTGGGGAGGCTGAAAACAGGAGGATCACTGTGAGTCTGAGTTGTGCAGTGAGACCCTGTACTAAATACATTAAAAAAAAAAACAAAAAAACTGAGGCCCAGAGAGGTTAAGTCACATAGCCTAGATCACACAGCTGGGAAGAGGGGAGGTTAGGCTTTGAATCTGGCTTCAAAGCTTGCATGCTTTGACTATGAATCTGGATTATAAAATCAACATATATGGTGAATAATTAAAATTTATTGAAGTAGGAATAAATGACCTTTAATCCATTAATCCCCTTTAAAACTCCCCCTCTCCTTGGTTCAAACACATTTATTTCATCATTTATGCCACTTTTTGAAGCACTTGTGGAAGTCCTCTTTTGTATCTTTACCTTAAAAAAATATGGTCAGTTCTGCTGCTGAGTGCCACCCGGTGAGCAGGCGGCTCATGCAGACATGACGGTGCGGCTTCCTTTAGCCTGTTCCCTGCATTGGCCACCGCGCAACCTGTGGATCTTCGAGTAAGAATGACAGCGAAGGGTAGAGTTTTGAATCTTTTTAGGACATCAAGGCAAGTATAACAGCACAACTAAAGATTTTCACACCCACAAAATATAGATTTCTAGAACTGCTTCAGAAAGTGACAAGAATAATGGGATGAATGTATTTGAAGCCGGGAGTATTTTGAGGAAGATTATGGGCAGTGTATCTTTCAGTGTAATACATCTAAAAATTTAAAAATTTGCTGTTTTTTGATCACAGAAAATCATATTTCACTCAACATGATGATCTTCATATCCATCCACTTTCTTGCAAATGACAGGATTTTGTTTTTCCTTGTGGCCGAATAGTCCACTATGTATGATGACACATTTTCTTTACCCTTTCAACTGGGTAGTTGTCAAGGCTGGTTTCATTTCTTGATTGTTGTGAATTGTGCTGCAGTAAACATGGCTCTGCAGGTTTTCGTCTGGTATGCTGGCCTCAATTGTGTAGGTCGTACACCAAGCAGTGGCGTTAGCTGAGCTGTCTGTGAGATTGAGTTTTAGCTTTTGGGGAGCCTCACACTGATTTTTCTAGTGGCTTTATGAAGTTCCGTTCCTACCACAAGTGTAGAAAGGCTCCCTTCTCCTCACATCTTTTTCAGCATTTATGGTTAAAATTTTTTTCTATTGTATCTTTGAGAATAGTCATTCTGATTGGTCTGAGATAGAAACTGAAGTAGTTTTTTTGTTTTGTTTTTACTTTTTGGTTTTTAAATTTTTTTTAATGTTAAAGAGAGAAAAAATAAAAACAAAAGTTTCTACAAGTTAGCAGAATTACAGTAATTAATACATGGCATATTACTGCCTTTATAGTTGCTGTTTAGAGTATGAGATATAGGCATGATCTCTTGTCCAAATGATACTAGCACAGGGGCTAGGGAGATAGCTTAGTAGAATAAGCGCTTGCCTGGCAAACACTAAGGGCCTGAGTTCAATCCCCAGTTCCACAAAAACAAACAACAACAAAAACAAACTCCAAATGAGATTAGCACAAATCTTTTTTTTTAAAGAACTAAGAGAAACTAGGTGTATATTAACTATGTTGTATACACATATATTTTTGTGTGTGTTTTTGTGCGAAGCTCTAATTATGTAGTTCAGGATGACCTTAAATTTACCATGTATCCCTGGCTGGCCTTGAACTCATCGTGATCTTCCTGCCTCAGCCTCCTGAATGCTGGGATTACAGGCATGTGCCACCACACCTGGCTCAGTGTAGTTTTGATTTGCATTTCCCTAATGGCTAAAGATACTGAACATTTTTTCATAAACTTACTGACTTTTCTTCTTTTGAGAAGCAGCTATACATTTCATTCGTCCATTAATTGATTGGCCTATTTTGTTTTTCTGGTCTGTTTTAGTTCTTTATGTATTTTAAATATTAATCTTCTGTCAGAAGAATAGCTGGAAAAAGATTTTCTTGTTGGCTGTCTTTCCCTTTCCCAGTTGTTTCCCAGTGTGATGTCATCCCATTTGTCGATCCTGGCTGTTATTTCCTGTGCTGTTGGAGTCTCATTCAGGAAGTCTTTGCCTGTGCCTACGGCTTCAAGTGTTTCCTTCTGGTGGTTTCAAAGCTTCAGGTTTTATACATAGGTCTTAATTTATTTTGAATTGATTTTTTTGTTACTGGGCAAGATAGAAGGATTTAATTTCAGGCTTGCACATGTGGATGTCATCTTCCCAGCACCATACTTTGAAGAGGCAGTCTGCTCTCCAGTATTTGCTTTTGACCCTTTTGTCAAGAATCTGATGGCTGTGGTTGTGTGGGATTTTTTTTTTCTGTGTCCTTCATGTGTGTTGAGGGCAGTACTGGGGATTAAACCTGGGACCTTCACATTAAGTTACATCCCCAGAGCTTTTTCTTTTCTTATTTTTCTTTTTATGTATTCAGTATGGAGTCTTACTACACAGAGTCTCCCTATATAGCTCAGAATCATAGTGATTCTCCTTTTCTCAGCCTCCTCATCACTGGGATTATAGGCATGCACCCCTGTACCCCTACACCCAGTCTCAGTGGCCAGTTAGGATTCCCTGGGAGTGGGACCAGCTCAGCATGTGGTGCTGGGGATTGAACCCTGGTCCCTGCACTGGCCTAAGCAGGCGCTTAGTCTGGCAAGCTATCTTGCTGGCCTCCTTTTTCATTTTTTAAAATTTTGAAACCTGGTCTTGATGTGTTCAGGCTAGGCCTCAACTTGTCTTCCTCTTGCCACCATAATCTCAGAGTGCTGGAATTATAGGCCAGTGCTACTATATCTCACTTGCTGTTCTATTCTGCGTTTTTTTTTTGAGGGTGAGGTACTAGGAATTGAACTCAGAACCTTGTACTTGCCAGGAGCTACCTCCCTAACTCCCAGTTCTATGTGTCTACTTAGGGTCAGCACTACCATGCTATTTTTATTACAGTTTCTTTGTAGTATAATTTGAAATTGGATAGTGTGATTCCTCCAGCCTTTCTTTTTATTCTTGCCTAAGATTGCTGTTGCCGTTTTGGGTTTTTCTGCTTCCATATGAATTGTGGGATTTTTTTCTAGGTCTGTGAAGTATGCCATTGGTTTTTGATAGGAACTGCATTGAGTCTGTATCTTAATGCTATATGATTACCCTAAGCTCCAGAGTGTGTTGTTTATACCAAAACATATTCTGTTAGATTAATAACTGTAAGGTCGTGGGGAAGAGTGAAAAAAGCAGTGACTCTGGAGTGGATGGACCTGAGCTTGAATCTTGGTTTTTCCAATTCATAGTCTGAGTGACATCAACACATACCTTGTGATTAGTGCCTCAGTTTCCTGTCTGTGAAGTGGGAAAGTCCACAAGTGAGGGAATGGACCATGCTGGGAACACAAAAAGGTCTCAGTTACTTGTGTTTATTTCCTCTTCCCCTTCACACTAATAGGAAGGTATCACATCCAGTCAACTCTGGATATATGGGTTGTGCTTTTTCAGACTCAACCAACCATGTATTGAATATATGTGAGCAGAAAGAATTGTCTGTGCTGCTCATGTACAGATGACTCATCCCTAAATGATATAGTATGACAATTGCTTGAGTACCATTTATACTGTATTAGATATAAGTAGTCTGGCGATCATTTAAGATATACAGGAAGGTGTATATAGGTTATATGCAGACATGACAACAATTTGTATAAAAAATTCAAACACTTTCAGATTTTAGAATCCAAGTAGTCCTGGAACTACCCTCGTAGACACTGAGGGATGGCTCTTGTTTGTATTTGGGGTAGGGCTTTCACAGACTCAAGTAATGATCACATATTTGTTGTTTTGAAATTGAAAGTTGTGTTTATAGTGAAAGATATTTGGTCATGAGAAGAACCAGACATTCATGGGATGGCCCGGGTGTGTCTGGTGGGTGCAGAATGTCTCTCCACCGGGAAGGATTTAGACATCCTTACTTCTCAGAACGCCTGATTGCATTTCGGTGCTCTGGTATTTACATGCCCAGTGGTTGGGAGTAGAGTGGGGATTGTTGGGTGGCTTTTGCTGCCTCTGACCCTTTTTCCTCTGTGAGTTAGTATTTGCTTGGGAATTTTGAATCTAAGCCTCATGTGGCAGTAAGCATAGTCATTTATCTACCCTGTCCATATGGGGTGCCTGAAATTTCAGAGCTATGATCTTTTCTATCCACATGCACATTGCAAAACAGCCTGGTGAACTTGTACTGAAAGGCACAGAAGAAAAAGAGAAAAAATATGTTCTTGTTTAAAACAACTTGACCAAAAGTGTTATGCCATGGGAGAGCTGAGGGGATCCTATAGGGACATGGAGTCAGTGGGCTTGCTAGTCCGTTCAGTATGAGGACAGTGACATGTAGTCACTGCCAGTGTGACATTTCCTTGCCTCTGCAACACATCTCAGCTACTGGAGACCTTGGTGCTGCCTAGGAGAAGGTGCTCATTTTGCCATGAGGAGAGAGAGGTTTGGGTTCTCATGGTTCTGCCTGGGTGTCTCCTGTCACTGAATGGGATCTAGGAACTCTGAGGTCTAGATGTAAATTAAAAATCATTTCTTGGCTCTGTGTTTCCCTGTCTCATTTTTTCTTCTATCCTGTTTCCCAGGGAGTCCTTGAGGAGCAGCTGAACCTGGGCGGGGACCAGGCCTACAATGCGCACTTTGGGGAGAGCATCGCCAGCCTGGGGGATCTTGACGACGATGGCTTTCCTGGTGAGTGAGGTCTCTGCTGGACTCCAGGAGTAGCCGTCAGCCCTGTGTTTCAGTGGCAGGCTGCCCTCTGACTTTGTCCTCTTGTCATGACTGCTTCTGGAGCTCCTGGCCCACGCTGAAAGTCCCTCAGATTTGTTATGGGGAGTGAAGAAACTCTTAGGGATGTTCACCATGTAGACACCCAGAGCTGAGTGCTGAGCTGCTGGAATTTTGCTTTTGCACAGCCCTTTCTCGTCAGCTCAGCCCTCTTTGTCTCTGCAGTGGAAGCCTATCTCGGGATGAGTCTTCTGGCTTCTGGTGGTGAAGTTTGACAAACTTCTCCTGCCACCAATTCTTTTTGTTTCCGAGTTCCCGATGCTCCATAATGGTCTGTCATGTTTTGGAAGAAATAAATGAAGACAGAATTAAACATTTTACCCTACCTCCCATAGTTATGGCTTTGTAGGTTCAGTATAGGGTGGAGGTATATGGACCTAATGTTCACTTGTGCTTGAACTGTAGCATCTTCCACAGCCTTTTGGCTTCTCCTCTGTGTTAAACACCTATTCCCTCACTCTATGCATGGTGTACAGACAGGGTTAAAGGAGCCATATCCCCAGGCTGGGTGTCTGGACTCCTTTGCTACCTCATCCCACTGGGAGAATGAGAAGAACATGTGAATGTATATCTTGAGATCATGGGGTTGCATGCCCTTTGCCCTTAAGCACAGTTCTTCAGACACATGACTCTTATGAGAAGCAAGGAGAAAGAGAAGGAAATTCCTGGGCTTTGATCCAGGAGCTTTCATTTGTGAGAGTAACATTGATTTTTCTTTTGGGGAAATTAATTATAGTATGTAAATTTTCTTTATCTAGGAATCAAGTTGATTTTCTCAGTTATGTAATAATCATTGCCTATGGAATTCACCTCTGAATTTTGAGACAGGTGTAGCATCTCCCTTAGTTCCCCAGGCTGCCTCAGGCTCCCAGAGTGCTGGAATTATAGACATGAACCATCATACCCAGCTTGTATTTCTTTAGATCTGAGTTTCATTGCTTTTTCTTGTGAGAATAAGGTGGAAACATTTTTGGAACTGAAGTCCTCTCAGCTTCTATAACTTTCTTTTGTTTTGTTTCTTCTGCTAAGAGATCATATGCCCAATTTAATGCTTAAATGATTAGCCATGAATTTTTGGAATCAGGGGCCTCGAACATGATAAACTAGAACTAGTGAATTCATACATATTATTCTACAGGGCATTTCTGACCCACGGTTGTTTTTCCCCCTCAGATGTGGCCATTGGTGCACCCAAAGAGGACGACTTTGCAGGTGCAGTCTACATCTACCATGGTGATGCTGGAGGGATAGTCCCACAGTACTCAATGGTAATTGGAGTGAGAATGACATGGTGATTGTATACTCAGTGAACATGTATGGAACCTCACTGTGTGCCATATTCTGGGGTCTACCTTTCCAGTGTACAACACTAGGTTAGTCTTCCGGCATCTACTTTCTAGTAAAAGAGTAAAGTAGGTGGTATTACCTATTAAATATAAAAAGGATACTCATAGCATCCTGTGCACATTCAGAGATACATTTGGCCTACAGAAAATAATAACCACATTTTTACTCAGAATTTGAGATACTTGAGAAACTAAAGTTTCTTTGTTGCGTGTCTCCTTCACCAACCATGTATGTGTTAAGTCAAAGGAATACCATTAAAATATAACCAAGAAAGGACTGATCCACGGAGGAAGGCCTGACAGATCTCATGGACTGTTGTCATACTTGTCACCAAAGCCAGGAGCAGGCCAAAGCTCTAGCCTTGCCTCGGGGTTGGGAACATGGAAGTGGTGAGTTCTGCTTTTGTGCTGCCTCAGCTTTGTATTCAGTCTTGCTGATGGCGTCAGTCCAAGCCCATGAGAGAAAAGGAAGTCACACTCAGGACAGAAGCATGGTCAGGACATTTGTGGATGTGTGTAGAGCAGCACTGGTCTGTGTCTTTCTCCCAGCAGGTCAGTGACAAAAAGGACAGCTCACATGGAGAAATGTTCAGTCAGCAAGTGGTTCTCAAGCTCTTAAGTGCTAAGTGTGTTCTTTGTATTTATATGTATGTATTTGTACTTTAATGACAGTATGTAAAAAGGATAAGTTCACTGTCTACTGGTTGCCTTCTCAGCTCAGTGCTTTGCCTGTGAGAAGAAGGCTGCTGCTGAGGGCCTGCTCTACCTTTCTCTTGCTGTGAAGCTTCACAGCAGCCATGTGAGGTGGGCATATTGATCATCCACTGTTTTTCTCTGAGGTTCCTATGACCCCAGGGGAGGAATCTAACTTCCCCAAGGTCCTACACATTAGCATGGCTATTGAAACTTTTTTAGTTTGACTCCTGAAACTGCTCATAGCCACCATCCTCAGCTCCATATTGGAATAAGGCCCACTCAAAGGAAGTTAGTAGGAAAACTTAAGAGTTACAGAAACATATTTGGCTATGAAGCACGTGTGCTCCAGGGACCCTCTGTCCACACAGGCCAACCTCTTTTCATTAGACTTCAGTATAGTCATATGAAAGCAGTAAGCTCTTAAGCCAGCCCTGCTGACATGGCCGGAGGAAGAGGCTTTGGGCACGGTGCGGGGCCCACATGTGCATCATAGGAGCCACTCTGGTCTGGCCTGCTGTTCCCAGTGTGACAGGCTGAGAGTCATCTGAGGACCTGGTGCTTGGGCAGAGGGCAGGGTCGTTCTCCATACATCCTCCTGGAAGTTCATTCCTGGACTTTGGAAGCTGATCACACAGGGGAAAACCTGTGTAGGACCCTGCTTCCCCTCCACCCAAGGCTCCACAGTGTTTTGTTTTGTTGCTGGGAGGAATCCCCACACAAAGCTGGAGTATACATTTTGTGGTTAGTATGGAGTGTCTCTAGTAGGAAGCGGGATCAGCAGCTGGACCGCCCTGCCTTTGTCAGCAGGCGTGTTGGCTTGTCAGTGTCAACAAAGTGCTTTTGGGCTCTTTTAAAGAAAAAAGACAGAAAAACAGCTACGAAGATATATGTGTGTGTGTGTATATATATATGTATAATAACGGCTCAATGATGTAAAGGTGAAAAATCTTTTAATGATAGAATTTTCTGGGCCCAGATCCTGGACAGAGTGAACATTGTGTGTAGAAAATACAGGAAGAAATCAGAAATGAATCTGGGCAATATGATCACTTCTCTTTGGCCCAGATTGGTATTATTTCTGCTGGATAAATGGTGAGAAGCTGGTGAGCCTGAGCTTCTTCCACATTACTCTTTAACTCATTCCTTTTCCTTGGGTTTTCTATGAAGAGTATTGATTTTAAGATCCCTGTGTGCCTGTCTCAGTGTGAGAGCCCTCAGGGCATGTCATGGCAGTTGCTGTGATCTTTCTGCTGCCTCAAAGGACGCTGCACATAAACCTGGTCAAGTGGAGGTTTTCCAAGGTTCCTGGTTTCCATTTAGGGTTATTAGCACTGAACAGACTTATCTTCCTGGCTTTATAGCATAATGGCCTGCAGATGTCTGCGGATAACTTAAGCCTGCATTGCCGCCACCCCTGAATAGACCACCCCTTCTCTAGCCCCCATTCCCAACCACCACATACCTTAGAAATGCAAACCCAGGGCAAGCTCTTGCTAGTGTTCTCAGCCTCCAGAGGAGAGATGGTCTTCTTCAGAGCATGGCTTGTGAGGACGCAGGCATATGTGTTTGTTTAGATAGAGCCACATGGATGTGAGGCTTTGCCTGGGAATAAGAAGCATTTCTCGGTGTTACCGACGGTGTTCTGATCTATGCTTTGATGCACACATTTCCTGTTGGATGGTGTAGCTGAAAATGGTGAGAGGGGCTCTCAGGTCATTTCTGAGAGGGTTGTTTGCAGTTATCAACAGGGTGAGGAGACATGCCAGGTCCACATGCTGGTCCCATGGAAACTCCCTCTGCTTACATTCATGAGTCCTTAGTAGGATGGCTTAGTAAGGAAAAGCATAAGGAAATAAAGGCAAAATGATCCTGATGACTGCAAACCTGTTGTGGGTTTTGTTTTAAGACGAAGCAAAGTAAGATAAATAAAGCATGTCTCTTGCCATTCACAGTGAGGACACTAGAGGTGAGCCTCCCCATGGAAACGGGAAAAGATGGGGAGCCAGCCAGATGCCAGAAGCTGAGACTTTTCTGATTCAGAAGTTTGGTGTGTTTGTGACAATCTGTGCCACACAAATGTTGGTGCATAGTGCTGAATTATGAGTGCTGTTTGTGCAAAATTCATGAGCCAGTGCTGTGGATATGTGGCTGACTTCATGATGCCTAAAATCACAGATGCTAATGTGTGCCACGGTAGTGAGTTGTGAATTTTGGTTGGGGATCTATCTAATAGGGGATAGGACAGCTTTAGCTGATTTTTTTTTAATTCTTTTGATACAGGGTCTCACTATGCC